>PVJL010003482.1:0-97500 GCA_004026885.1 Lyroderma lyra
GGAGTGAGGAGTGGAGCCCTGCAGCCCTGCAGGTACATGCATCTCTGCTGAGAACCAGCTCTAGTCCTGCTCCCGGAAGTTAGCAAGAAAAGAGAACTTCACCACAGGCCTCAGGTAAGTATCTATCTTACTTGTTTCTCTGAGAGCCCTGACCCATACATGTGTGCCCACAATACTCCACTGTTCAAAGCAACATCATTTAAATTACCAAACACTGTAAGGAATCGAACAGCAAATGGATAAACCAATTGTGAAACACAGTGAGCTACTGTGGGCAGCGTTTGAGCCAGAGGCCAGGTCTATTGAGAAATCAGGTTTAGCAAGGCTACCTGTGTGCTTGGAATCCAAAGTTCAAGGATCCTGCAAGGCTGCAGGGAACTCCGTGAACAAGGACACGACTCAGGACGAGGTTTCTGGCTGGCAGAGGGGAAGGAGGAAAGCAACATGGCCTGCAGGCAGAGGAATCCTGAAGTTGATGACTCAGGACAAAAGGAGGGGGGTCGGCAACATTGTTTCGCAATGAAGAAGTGACACCCCTGTTGTTGTTGGGATGTAAACTAAACCCGCTGCAGACCTGAGGGGCCTCTGTGTCTCCATCAGAGCACGAGGACACCCGGTCCAGCTTTGCTGTGTCTGTGTGTGTGTCTGCGTGTTTTTCTTCATTCCCTGTCGCCTTCCCTCCAGTTCCATCCTCCCCACGCTGGTCGCGGCACGACCCCACCCAACAATTAAAAGGAGTGAACTGTGAACACCTGCAACCATCTCAAAAGCATTATGGTCAGAGAAAGAAGTCAGACACCAAACGTTACATACTGTATGATCTCATCTATACGATTCTGGTGAAAAGCAAGACTACAGGGAGAAATCCGATCAGTAATTGCCAAAGGCTGGGAGTGGACAAGCGTACTGACTCTGGGTGGATGCTGAATAACAATCTTGGACTGATAAAAATGTTCTGTATCTTGATTGTGGTGATGGTTGAATAGCTGCATACCTTTGTCAAAACCCTTTGAATTATACACCTAAATGGTCAATTTGATTTTATGTAAATGTTACCTCAGTAAAGGTATGATTTTAAATAGTTGTCTTCACATTCCACCCAGAAAACAAGAAAATATTCCAGTGTGAGCTAGCCAGTTAAAAAAAAAAAAAGATTTTTTTAAATAATAAATATTTAGAGGCTTTTAAATACATCTTCCACAAATTTCAGTAACAGTAATTCACACACACAAAGAAGTTCTTCATTTATGTGTAGCATCATTTTTAAGGATTGTATTTAAAAGTGAAAACAGATATTTAATATCTTTTTGAGTAAATGACCAGAAGTGAATTTGAAAAGCCAAGTAAGAGCTGATCTTTGCATCAAGTGAATTGATTCAGGCTGGTGCTCACTTAGGGGAGGCACTGTCAGGTCTCATGCACTCCAACTTCCTAACAAAAGTAAATTCTGCAGGGTGGTGGAGGAGAAAGATTATTTAGTATGTATTTTGGCAGGATGTAGGTAGCATTCTAAAATACCACTATCTATAAAACTAGTTGGCAGTATTTATAAGAAAAAAATGTCTGCCATTTTAAATTATGTTATACATTTCTTTTTAAAATGCTTATAACCAAATGTAATACAGCTCGTCTTTCAGAATTTGCCCAACAGATGCTTTTTATTTATAATCTGTTCAAGTACAATATTTCATTCATTCTTAATTAAATGTTTATACAGCTCAAATTTAGGTTAACTTGAAATTATGTGTTTTATTTGAATTCTGAGAGTAGGCAATGCCCCATTCCATCAGGGCATAATGTAAAAGGCAAATTATTTCAAAATATTTTCTAGTGAAACAAACCTTTGTGTTCTGCACATACATTTTATTAGCATTTATTGCATACTATGCTCAGCAATTAAAATTCTCTATTTTGTGGGGCATTATAAAGAGCTATAATGATTACTTTAAACTTGTCTTCAACAAAAGGTTATTTTAATATGTTATTGTGGACATTTAAACATGAAAGTTCTAGAACTTTAGACAAAATGTCCACACCACAAGGCAGAGTCTATCTGAATATTCAAAACTTTTACCTCAGACTGATTTGAAGAAATTTATGAATACTCATTTTTCTAAAGTTTCATGTCAATGCCATTATATAGTACTTTCACATATAGCTTTTCCTGAGAATTTGAGATGCACTGGAGGGGCAAAACTTACAGCAAACACTGGAAGGAGCCATGAGGATGCCCACGTCCTAAGTGGGCCCGCAGGTCCGTCCCCACGTGTGTGCTGCTTTCACTCTAGTAACTTCTCTTGGGAGTTCTTGTAGACACTTGCTGAGCCACCAGTACACGCCATCATGTTTTAAAGGGGAGAGAAAAGGAACTACAAGGCAAGTACTTTCATCGTCTCCCTGTTAGAACGGGAAATGAGTTTTCTGCGTGGAGAATAGGTCAATGGTGGTGAAACGTCGCAAGGACGCCGGAGGAGGGGACCCGGGACAGCGCAGCGGATAACACGGTGCCTGCTTTGCTTCCTGAACACATTCAAGCTACAACGACATCACAGACCACTAACCCGGAGAGCCCTCTGCGGTCTGGCCGAACAGACGTGTTATAGAAAGGACGCACGGAAGAGGCGACGTGGAGCTTGGAAGGCGGGGACGTGACCGGGGTGGCCCGAACCCCATGTGGCAGCGGTCACCAGAGGGGATAGCTCAGCCCCAAGGCGAGCAATTCCCCCCACACCAGGCTCCCCGGTTCAGAGCACTGGTGCTGAGAAGAGGAGCCCCACAACATCTGGCTGTGAAAACCCGTGGGAGGTTCTGACCATCCTAGTGCGACCGAAGCTTCTAGAAACCCAGTCAGACTCCATCGCTCGCAGGCACTCACCTGGAGCTCCGGCAGAGAGATGGTGACTCAGGAGGTACTGGAGGCATAAGAGGGGCAGACTGAGGTCGGTGGCTTTGGGGCAGAGACGGGAGGACAATTGCCACTTTTCCTCAGTTCGGTCCTCCTCCGGAGCAGCCGGCAGGCACCATCTTTCCTGTGTTACACCCGCCCCCCGCACGGCCAACTCTGAACCTGATTGGTCTGGTGAGCTCCGCTGGCTCCACCCTGCCCACTCACTGGGACCCTGCCCTTCCCAACTCCCCCAAGGCCAGAAGCTCACCAGCCCTGCCCACATTGCCATCTTTTTTGGAAAACTATAGGAGGAGTTCACAGGTCCCAGGTGGGTGGCAGCTGGCCTCCGTGTGGTCTGAGACTGTTGCTGAGTAGCTCCAGACACAGCACTGGCACCAAACAGGAGTCCACAGGAGCACCCAGCACAGGTGACTAGGGAGACTGTGCCAGGGTGCCATAGTTTAAGTTTTCTATGGGACGACATTAAGCATAACAAAAGTCACATCAAAGGAGTACCAGAATAAGAAGAGAGACAATGAGGGATTGAGAACCTATTTGAAGAAAACTTCCCTAACCTGGTGAAGAAAATAGACATACACACCCAGGCAGCACAGAGAGTCCCAAACAAGATGAACCCAACAGGCCCACACCAAGACACATTATAATTAAAATGGCATAAGTCAGACAAAGAGAGAATCCTAAAAGCAGTAAGAGAAAGGTAACTAGTAACCTATAAGGGAGCTCGCATAACACCGTCAGCTGATCTCTCAACAGAAACTTTGCAGGCCAGAAAGGATTTGCAGAATATATTCAAGGTGATGAAAAGCAAGGACCTACAACCACGATTACTGTATCCAGCAAGGCTGTCATTCAGATAAAGAGCTTCCCAAACAAGAAAAAGCTAAAGGAGTTCATCACCATCAAACCAGTATTATAAAATGTTAGAGGAACTTCTTTAAGATGGGAGGAAAATACGCAAAATTATGAATAATAAAATGGCAATAACTAAAACAAAACAAAACAAAACAAAAAAACCAGATAGAATGACAAAGCTCAGTGCCATGAAGGAAGTGACTGTGTGTGGCATTGCTCGATCCCACAGCTCAGAAAAGCAATGGGATTTAGCATACCTCACCCTGTTAGGAAAATAACATTTTTTTCCCATTAATATTCATTCATATGACACTATTATATATTTCCTTTTTTGTGACTAGATTTGTCATTGCAGTCTTTACTTGGCTTCAGATAGAATATTGCTAGAATTAGTTGAAAAAATAATATTTAGAAACTATTTATGTCCTGTCTTGATGATGGATGGAGATATGACTGACTAGAAACAGGGAAAGCAGTCTCTCTCTCTGCCTCTGCATGTCTGTCTGCCTCTCTCCCTGTCTCCCTTTCTTTCCTCCTCTCATATGTGTACATGTGTGTGTTCTATGGAAACACACAAGCAGTGACTTGAAAGTAAGGAATATTTTTAGCAGAAGTAGAAAAGTCCTATTACAAAATGTGTGTTTTGGAGTGCAAACTCCCAAAGTTCTCTGAGGCAGGGAGATGCATATGCTGCTAAAACGGGGAGCAAAACAGAGTTCACTAGCTCAGGACTTGATGCTAAACTTTATCTGGGTGATGGCCTACTACTGTCAACATCATTTGTGGAACTGAAACAACAAACAGGCAAAAATAACGAAAGCCAAATGTACTACCTCCCTTGGCAGTAGGAAGATATCAAAATGAATCCATATTTGATTTGGCTATTATTCTCATATGAAGAATCTTCAGAATCTTTGTAGACATTTTAGAGTCTATCTTTCAAAACAAACAAAAATGAAAAGAAATGCTATGTTGTTTATTGTTATCAGCCTTTAAAAATACAAGTGCATAAAACGTCTTTCCAACAAAATTGCTTCTTAAATTGATATTCTGGTTGAATAATTTCAGAGTAAAAAGGACCAGGTGATCATGTATTTGTATTTATTATTAAACAAAATAATAAGGGGGGAGAGGGAGGGAAGGAGTGCTTGGGGAGTGGTTTAGAAAGAGAATTCGATTAGAGAGACACCAGACCTCAAGAAATGCTGAACTCTTGTGACAGCTCCAGATACTTCTTCAAAAATAATTTAACCACTCCCCGCCCAAGATGTCAGTAAAAAAAATAATATTCCCTGAGCCATTCTTTTTATTTCTTTTCATGTTGGTCACTCCGTCATTTTACAGGAGTAGTTTCTCAGTTATTTCTACATTATTTTCCCTAACATATTTGTTCCTTAAAAAATATGCTTTTGATTTGTTGTTGTCAGCTTTTTCTTCTTCTCTGGGTTTTTGCAAAAAGAGAGGGAATTTAGAATAACCCAAATATCCTCCAGTTAGAGACTGGAAAAGTCTTTTCAAGATGGTATGTATTTTCTTTATGGTCTTCTTTTAATATTTTTTGAGTAGTTTTTCAATGTCATCCTTTAATCCAAAAAAATTTGTCCCAACTTCAAAACAAATAGATGACAACTTAGAATTATTATAAATTGACTACATAAAATTTTCACGTTTCAAGTATTTTATCATTTAAAGAAATACAAAACATATTATTAAAAATAACATGGCCAGAAAAAAAGTGGAGAACGATTGGATAGGTCCTGGGACTACCAGAAGGCAACATGAGGGGAGACAACAGTTTGCAGACAGCTCAGTAGCTTACTGTCACTTGGAAGAGGAAGGGGGGAAAGACGTTTGTAGTCTATGGCTGTATGCACAAACATATCAAAAAGTGGACGCTGTTCTGCCTAGTTCTTGTTATGTAACAAATACATCCAAATTTTAGAGGCTGAGAAAATGCACATTGTTTTATTTTCGCTGCTGGTTTCTGCAGGAAGGGGCTGGCTGGGATGTCTGGCTCAGAGTCTCTCACGGGGTAGCTGTCAGGTCGGGCTGGAGCTGGGACAGTGGTGGGGCCCGGGGCATCCAGGCCCGCCCCTGCAGCTCCTCCCCTCCCTGTCCTCTCGGGGATTCTCCCTGTGGCCGCTGTGTGGGGCCAGCAGGGCCACTGACCTCACACAGCAACTCAGGCCTGCAGGGCAAGGTGCTTGTGAGCGAAGGCACGGAGGCTCCAAGGGCACCTCGCTCCGCTCCTGCTGTATCTAGTTGGGAGACAGTCGCGAAAGCCTGCCTGGGTCCAAGTGTCACCCTGCACTGAAAGAAGAGCATGGGGGTGGCAGGGACCACCGAGGCTATCTTTGAAAAATGCAACTTGATTAAAAATTTATTCTTTTTTTTTAAAGTAAATCTCATGTCAATTTATAAAATATTTTACTTGGTTCTAAAAGTAATCCAAAGAGAAAAGAAAAAGTAATCCAAGCAGAGGAAATATTCCATCAAAGAACCACGAAGATGTCATAATGGACGTGGCATTTTTTAAAAAACCAAGCACACCGACAGACTTGTTGGGCAGCACCCCAGCGTGCCTTGACTAGTGACTTCATGTTTTCATTTGATGCTCTTCTTTCAACAGTGACAATAACTCTTCATTGTTGCAGAAACTGTACATTGTAGCTGCACGACAACTTTTTACACACATCTGCTTCAGTCCTCACGGCTTCCCTCTAAGATAAGTCCCGTTTTCAGTATTTATGAAATAAGAAAAAGGAGAAATCAGCCAATTCCTGGATCAAAGCAAAGACACAGAGGGCCTCAGGCTACAGCCTTTGGTAGGCAGCGCCATCCATAAAAACGTTCCTATTTCGTTTCTTTTCAGTATGTTTATTTTTAGCTGCATTAGTGGGTGGTGATATTAGTCTTCCACTTACTAATAAGGTTACATTTAAAAGTTCAGGTCTCAAACAAGTCAACTTAAAAAAAAAAAGTAATAAACAATAGTGACGGTGGCAGCGCCCACATGAAACCTGTGAGGGTGAAGCTTCACCTGACTGGGTCCAGGATGTGCGAGTGCCTCACACACAGGGTGAAGGGAAAGGGCAATTAGAAAAGTCTTAAAGCATTTCCAAGCATTCACATTTTTTGTCAAATATGATTTTACAGTTGTACTCAACCCTTTAACCTAGATTCTGTACCCTCAGTCTAAGTGTTCCCCACTGTCTTCCCTCTTTCGTGAAAGCGGGGTGCAGCTCCGACCTGCCACCAGGAGACAGATGGGTGGGATCTTCCCAGACTGCGATCACAGCGAACAGCAGTCTCCGAAAGGAACGTCAAACAGAGAAGTCGAGCACCAGGCCTACACGTCTCTCACTTGGCGAATACTTGCAATTTAGCAGTCATGGAATTAGGGTTAAAAAGGGAAGAAAAGTGGGGAGAGGAAACAAAGAAAAAATGTGAATTGTTCCTGTCTATGATCTGCGTTTTATAATAAAAAAAATCCATAGTAATATAAATCATACGTTTTAAAAAACAAATAAGCAATAATTCCTACTGCCTGCTTGCCAAGAAAGCAGTTGGCTTAAATAAAGGTTGGCTCTACCTTTGGGTAAAATCTCTTCTCACTTTTACTTTCAGAAAGCAATTGCTTGGGGTTCCCTGGTGGTGCAGTGGCTGGGCTTCGGCTCTCTCAACACTGCAGTCTGGGTTCGATTCCCAGCCAGGGAACTACCCCCGCGCCCCCCGCCAAATAAAAAGAAAGCAATTGCTTGATATGTGAATTTTAGGAATCCCCAATGATTATAACATTACAGGCTTTAAAGCACCTATTTGTTTTAAGTGTAATTGACATATAAATTAGTTTTCATTGTAAAGTGATTCATGGAAATAAATCTCTGAATTCCACAGAAGTCAACACCAGCTTTGGATATATACAGCCATAACATTCCCAAAGTGTCATAGTAACACCGCTGTCTAGGTGACCTGCTCTTCTCAGATCCCTCGTATTCAGACCACAGAAAGTTACAAATGACCTGATTGAAAAGCAAGGTCAGGTGGAGGACTTACTGAAATCTTTCGCCATGGTACGAAGTGAAGCATTGGGTCTTAAATGTAAGTAGTTTTTCAACTCCACTTTAAAACAGCAGCAATAATGACAAAATACATAAGTGAGATATACACACACACACACACACACACACATATACATACATACATACATACATATACATATACATATACATATACATATACATACATACATACATGTATATATAAAACCTACTTACCAGTTTGGCAAACATTATTTCAAGGAAATGTATGGCTAATTCTAAGTAACAGTTCACTATTGGAGCTCACATTGAACGTACTCAGACTCTACTCCATCCCATTCCCATAGCAGACACCATATGAAATGTCAAAACACCCAACGTAAAAGAAAAAAAAATTCTAAAAATATCTAATAAAAGATACATGGCACATGTTTCACACGGGGCATTTACAGAGTACCCTCCCACTGTGCAGCCCCCAATGTTTACAGGTTATCATTGTTAAGACAATGATATATAGAACATAGGTGGTCAATAAATTATGGTCCAAAGCCTCCCGAATGACTTTTTTTTTTTTAAATCCTCCATGAAAGACCAGATGGCTCAGCAGATTGGCAATTTATGAGCTAACTTTAATCTCTCACTGGACAAAATGACTAAAGGTCACTGTCATCTGCCATCTGCCCTGTGGCATCTGAATAATGAAGTGATGGGCTTAGTCTTGTTACCATAGACAGGTGTCTACCATGGAAGAGACGAACCTCTTTCCAATTGGAAATTATTTATTTACATCTCCAAAGAAAGACCTTCAATAAATGGTGAAAGCTGAGTTTTCTGACTAAGGTTGAAAACATCTCCAGGTTAAATTTGATAGAAAGTGAGGGACTAATAAAAGTGATTTTTAAACTTTCTATTTCAAAAGAGGGAATCTATTTGCCCACATATTTTCATGACAATGAATCAATGTATCTTCAAGAATAAGTTATTATTCACCTTTCAAACATCCAACTGTGTAGAACACTTTGCAAAATAATTATGTTTAGGTACTATATTTATATTTAGAAAACTTTAGGTATCAATATGTATGGCATAAAACATACTATTTTAAATTTTTATTTCACAATATATACATTTGCAATTGAGATTTTAATTAGATATGATTAAGAAAAGGAAAGAATGCATGCTAGAGAGAGAGATTTGGCAGAAAAAATTTACAAACATAATCTTGTTACCTAAACTGGAAAAGCCCAAGTATTTAAATATATTTGAGAACATTAGTTTTTGTGAAAGACAATACCTCTAAATATCAATTATTGAAAAGAATCTGGGTAATGTTTGAAAAAAATGTTGAGTAGAAAACTTGTGGTTAGGATCTCTTTCTTTGTCTGTTACTCATTTTTCTCTCAATCCAGAGTGATTAAAGTTTGCATGCATTGAGGCATCTTTGCTCCATGAATATCTTGCCAAAGTGGGTTCTGGTGGTTCTGGAGAAGATCTTAGGGGATGCAAAGTCATTGTACCTAAATAACTTTGAACTACAAGGTTATGAAATTACTCACTTTTAATCCTTCTGATTATACAGTGGGGAAACTCAATAGTATCCCTCTAAGCACATGCTAATCTCCCCTTTTAACAGAACAATCACAGGCACAGTAGTCATGATGAGGAAACAAATCTCGCTAAAATTTAAGTGTTGTATTTTTACTTTCTTTTTATTTATTTCCATAGTTACTTTAATTGATCATCCTCTTACAGACTTTTCACTTGTTATAACTGTTTTTTTAGTTCAAGCTATTTAAACTTCTAAAGGAACTCAGTTTAAAGTACAGTAGTTGCTACTCAGATATGGGACAAATCAATAAGGAGATAGGAAAATGCTTTAAGATTATGTAGATGGCATACTAATTTGTTTCATTATATAGCTACAAGACACATTATTTCATGATTCAAATAATGTACAATAATGTGTTTTAATAAATTACTTTTAATTATGTCAGCCTTTGTTAGTTTTCCTATTCTATAGCCTTGTTCTCTTTCAATTCTACCCTATTAACCCATCTCATAGGTCACTTGAATCCATTTCATTCCTAGGCAGGTGATCCATTAGGTATTCTAGATTACTTTTGAGATCTCTGTAACTAGTCCCTTGTTACTTTTCCACTATTAACCTGGTAATGTAGTCTGAGAAATTAATGTTCAACTTGTTCCTGCAACCTTAATTCCTAACTTTTGCCTTAGGGATAGTAACAGTTTTCCTGTTTAAATCATTGTAATTGAGTTGATGTCTGGGTTCCCTGATTAATGTCATGGTTCAAAGTATCTATTAGTCCATCTACCTGTGGATAAACTTCTCTGATATCCATCCCTTCTCAACTGTGCATTTTCAAAAATTGCGTTTTTATAGATGCCCAATCTCTATGCTGATAATGGAACAGTCTTACTATTACTAGTTAGACTCCAAACATCAGTTGTTTTCTTTAGATGACAGCCATGGGGATATCATATTCTTCCTAAAGGACAAACCTTTAGACTCATAGCAGTTTCCCTATCTCCTAAAATTGGGAGGCTCCATACTTGACTGAACTCAGTATTCTCAGTTATGAAAATGGTAATAAATACTATGTTCAAAAGTATGAAATATATATATATAAAGTATTTTATTTATATATACATAGATATTTTTTCACACTACGTTAACGTTCAACTGGAGGAACAGATACCTGCTCTGAAGAATTACACTAGGGTACTGTGACAGAAAGGGAGAGGAAAAACAGAGAAACAGATTTACCTAGGATGGCCATATCAAAATGATGATATTGGTAATACTTTTTCAGGCACTGAAGAACTTCACAGAAAATAGGATTCCTGTATATTCAAGATAAGTGCCACCAAATTTTTATTGAGGGCAAGCAAGATTATCTTGCGTTTTAGCAGATAAAAAGTAAGATGAGGCTTCTGCACACCAAATGTTTACAGTCTAATAGGGTTATCAAGATACATACACAAAAAAATCAATGTCTTAAGATAATGCTCAACTAAGTATTTAGACACAAATACAGTTACCTGCACTAATGTACAATTTGAGGTAAAATCAGGTTAAAAAGAAGGAGATTCAGAAGGCGAGGGTAGCACAAAGGAAGAGGCTACACACTCCTGAGAAAAGAAACTCTTCATGTGTAGATCAGGGAACACAAATAAGAAGATAATGACAATGAATACACAGGAGGTAATTACTAAAGATGAAGAAACATAAAAAGCATAAATTGTGTCCCAAAAAGTGTTATGTAAGCCATTTGGATAGAAAAAGAAAATAATCAGTAGAACAAAGCCACATAGGTTTCATCATGTCAGTGCTTCAAATAGGTGTTGTCTACGGACATTATATACACATTGCTTTAGATGAATGTAAATACATACATACTTTGAGGTGATCAGATGATTCAAATTATTTAGAGACAGTTTCTTAATGTCTAAAGGCTATAAAACATGTATCTGAAATACCTAGTGCTTATTTTTAGAAAACATAAATTAATTGGATAAACACTTGTAAAGGAAAAGCTAGAGAAATCCCGTCCAGCAAATCAGCGTGCAAATGCAGCTCAGGTGGCTAACAGCCTCCAAGAGTCAGTACTTGTTCATATGAGACTGTCTTGCACTCTTCAATTTTAAATAAACAGCAACAGGATTTTTAAAATAATCACATAACATAGTAAGAGAATGACATGCAATGGAAAAACACATTGCTTCTTACCCAAGCCTCAAAATACAACAAAAGATCATAACTAGTGTTTATTCTAACAGTTATGTGAAAAACACTGAAAAGGAAGAAAAGCAAATACCCTCAGTATTGTCAGGATATATGTCCAGGCAATATCTATGACTCAAGGAGCTTTTAGGGGAAAGAAATTGTATTTTTAAGAATAATACATGTGTCAAACCAATTATCTATAGAGAGCTATTTTTACCTATGGAAAGTAAAAGAATAAAACTAAACCTATGATTAAAATATTACAATTTAATAGGGACAAAAATTAGGACATTTTAATTCTCTGTGGTTTATCTAAATGGGAATAGTCATCCTATGGTTCATATACTGTTTTGGGAACGTAGGAAATTAGATTGCTAAATGTTCCCAGCATGATATAGCCTACTTTTCTTGAGGAAAGCAAACTGTTTGGGTTTGTATTCCTTGAAAACTATATTATTTTCAAGATATTTGAATAAACATTAGGATTCCCTGAGTCTAAAAATTACCTGGTAAGGAAAAACTTTTTGGGGGGATGGCTGAATTTAACCAATAACCACACCACCACCAGGAAATACTTCTATAAAGCACCCAGATACAAACACCTGCATTTGCAATGGCTTTACTTCAGAAAAAGCATCGTCATATGCATGCATTTCATCAGTAAATACTGAGTACCCACCACATGCCTGGCAGAGAAGTAGGGACCGAAGAGTAAGTGGTAGAGAAGGCAGATAGCACGCTCTGCGGTTATGGTGCTATTGCAGGGAGACAGATCATTAAAAAGCAAACAATTTCTGAAAGTGACATGAATGCTCTGCAGACGATGAAACATATTACACTAAAGAGTGACGCCAGGGATGAGGCGAGCGCTACCTCCTGACTTAGCTCAGTTTGCTGCAGAAAGCATTATGAGGATGCAACTGGATAGAGCTGGCAATGCCAAGAGCTGTGAGTTGAAAGAAGCACGAGTGCTGAAGTAGGAGTTAGGAACGAGCCTGGAATGTTCAGGAAACAGAAGTACTCCTCCACGGCTGAAGCACAGCGAGAAGGGGAAGATTCTCTTGAGGCTGAAAAGGTAGGCAGGTCCCCGATAACCTCGTATGCTGTAGACTCACTACTGAGTTTAGACTTCATTCTGAATGCTCTGAGACGTTGGGAAGAGACCCAAAATTGTCACTTTTCCACATGCTGTACACTTCCGTAGTGACAGAATTTTCAGCAGAGAAGTGCATGATCACTGTGCTTACCAGGATGTAAAAGGCCATGTAGTTTGGCTGAAGCCTTAACAGTTAAGAATAACATAGGCCCAGCATCTCCCCATTAAAAAGTTAGGTGCTGTCCCACTCATGTGGGACTTGGAAGGAAGTGACTGAAAACAACTTTACCTCTCAGAAGCCAGCATCCTTCTAGGGGAACAAAATGCATTGATGTTGAAAAGACCAGGAGATGGAGCGTCTGGATTCTGAGACACTCTGTGGAGAGTCATTTCTTCTTGAATTAAAGTCAAGTGAGAGAGGCTGTACGGGGAGTAAACAGCAAGCCTATCGTGGACCCCTGATGCTTTGGGGGTGCAAGACTGAGAAGTCTGAGGTTGAAAAACTTGCTAACTGCTGAGAATCCGGAAGTCACAGAATTGTACTGTCCTTCCCCAGATGTTGGGGGTAAAACAGGTGATTGTTTCTTGGAGAATAAGCCAGACTGAAATTGTCTTAAAAGTGACTGAGCCGGAGGGGTGATAAGACTCCAACAGAAAGCTGCTGTCCGTAGGGCCTGAACCACCATTTCCCCAGATCTTAAGATTTTTGTACTTAAGTAACTAGTGGAAGCAGGAGCAAAATCACTGAAGCAGAGGAATTGTAGTTAGAATTTTTCAAGGAAGGACATTTCTGCAGAACCTTGAACACGCTCTCCTAAGGAGTGAGATCTCAATCGTGCCATGACAGCAGCCTGAACAGGTGGCAGGGTTCTCTGTGACATCAGACTTCACCTGCTTGTGGCTTCCTTTCCTTTCCTGGATCCACGTCTAGGAGGAAAAGAGGCCATTGAGTTGGGGCTGGGGAGAGGGGAAGAGAGGCAGCTGAACCCCAGGAGGTACAAGACAGAGAAGCTGCCGACCACGCCCCGTGCCCTTGCAGATAGCAGGAACAAAACCCAGGCTGAAGGAGACAGAGCTGGGTTTTTAAATCCTGTTTTGAGATTTTGATGGCCGTTTTGATACCCCAAGTCAACAATCCTTGTAATTAAAAGTGACATTGTACCATCAAAATGACCAGAAATATAAAACCTGGCCTAAAATTGATTTGAGACATTGGATAGAGCTGGTGCAAAGAAGATTTAAAGAATCGGGTGTCATGGAGTGTGTGTGTGTGTGTGTGTGTGTGTGTGTGTGTTTGAAAGGAGAAGGAAAACTTTGGGGATTTTTTAATTCAGTTGTGACCTGTTAACTCCTGCTCCTTCAATACATAAATAACAGTTTTTAAAAGTACATACTGGTGGTTTGGACGGCAGAGTTATGTGATAGAAGCTGGGAGACAGTTTCAGTAGCTCATGGAAGTGACTGGAACTTCCGTCAGCTTGAACTATGGACCAGGCAGGCCAAGATGGAGGGAAGTGGAGAAACTCAGTGTGTATTTGGAGGTGGTGCCCAAAGATTTCTAGGTACAGAGACTTCACAGCAGTCTGTCCCACCAGTTCTGGCACCCACAACTTCCTGAGGGAGACACTCACTCCCTTTCTCCTATTCTTTTTCTGTCTTAGTAACACAGAGAGGAATTACATATTCACCAGCTCAATATACATAAATCCCTCTGACACTCGCACCCTGGTTACACACCTTTCCCAAGGTGATTCTAGGACCTGAATTTCTTACCATACATTTAAACAGCATTCGTGTCCTTTTAGGTGATTTCGAGAAACATCCTAATTTTTAAAAAAATCATTTCATAGACAACATAACCAGTGGAATAAAAACTTAGATTGCAAATTTTCAAGATCATATGAAGAATCTTACAAATAAATAAGTAAACTATAAAAACAAGCAGTTTTCAGGATTTGTTATGGTAAATGTTATCTGCAACAAAGCTCTTTTTGAGGGGAAACTGCTGCCCAGAATTTGTAAAGCAGCTTTATTTTCACAATGCTACTCGCAAAATCGCCATTTGAACAGGACACTGTAGCTGAATCTGGGGGGAAGGACTGAGGCATCGCAAAGCTGGGGAGTCAGCGGCGGGAAACCTCCCAACCCCACCCCGAAGTCACACCAGGGCCGGAGCGTTTTCTAAAATAATAGTCAGCATCTTTGAATAATCTTTTTCATAGACTATGCAAAGCTGTTCAGCATTTTATTTTTCATTTCAAGGACACGTGAGCCAACTGTTATGTATGATGTATCTTGCAGGGATTTTGAGACTAGCATAACTTATGTTCATAATATTTGGATGTTTTGTATTTTTCTTGGACCTATCTGCACGTTTGTGTCAGTGCCAGTGAGAGAAAGGAAAAAATAAAGGATTTGATCCTCATTCTCAAGTGTGTGAAGTTGTAAGCGGTCTTGTTCGTTGCCTTCTTGCTGCAGGAGAAGGGCCATTTCCTCACCGAGGGGACCGGCTGGGGCTCCGACTTGAACGGCCTCCCCGGAATCTGAAGAGCAGACCTCAGAGCACCCTGGCACGGGGAACGTGCTGCTTTTGACTGACAATGGCAAGAAGCTAACAAGCCATTCTTTTGTCTAGACGCTCTTCCTCCCAAACTTTGGAATAAACAAATTCAAGACTTACAGCTGCACTGGCATTACATACTGACAAGACGGGTAAACAGGACTCGACTTTTCTTCCTGTTAGAGTAGGCACAGACACTGCACAACATATTTCCTACACTGAATATGCCACATTTCATCTGCCAGAGGTAAGGCCTGGAGAACACTGTGCTTATGCCCCTGTGTAATAGGTGGACGACGGCCACATATTCCGACAGGATTCGGTTCTCTGCCATTCATCACAGATACAATCACCAAAGTTAGATCATTTTAATTCACCAACATTAAATCAAGAGCCTGCCTAGAATCAGCACTGTTTTATGCTTTTCTGACATCACTCCATTTGGTATGAAAGACTGGCAATTTGACTTGGACAAAATAAAATTCCACCTAAGTCTTTGTAGAACGTTTCAAAGAAAAAAATCTGGACATGTGGCAACCTGAAAACATTTTATTCTACTTTGTCCATTCCACTGTTAACCTAAAGATACTTACCTATACTTACAGTAGACTTGCCCACAACCTTAGTGAACAAAGCTTGTTGGTGTAAGACTGACCAGGAATAAAAGCAATCATTTCACATCGTAAGTGATTCCAGTTTTAAACGGAAATGTTTACAAGTGGAGACATTTAGTTTGAAAGGCACACATCCACACCACAGATGCTTCTAGCACATAATCTCTAGTACGTGATTTTCTTTTTTTTAGCTGTTCAATCAGATCGATCCGTTTGTCATTGACACAGATGCTTTCTGTGCCCCGTGTCACGTGCTTCTGGGGCCACCTCTAACTTGGGCGACTGCAGCAGTGGGCAATCCCGACCATGCCTGCTTTCCTGCCTCAGGGGTTTCTCTGAAGATACAGCTCACTGGTCTTTCCAGTGGCTGCACCCCAAAAAGGCAACGAGGAAGGTGGAGGTAATGCCTCTGAAGACAAGTTTCATTTCATGAGGGACCATGGAGCCCAGAGACAAATGTTGCAGTCTCCATTCCTACAGTGGACAATACAGAAACAGTATTCTGTACATTCCTCCGAAGTTCATACAGAATCGGGCACGTGCATGTCGCCCGTAGAGCAGCCTTGCAAACAGACCTTTCTCTGGCTTTCCTCCTTCCCTGTGTCCCTCCCCCGTTTCCATCACCTGCTTCCTCTGACCACCTTCCAAACCATACAGGAGCACCCGCTCTTTTTTATGCACTGGAACCCCAGACTAGGACGGTTATCAGTGAAAGAACACGCCACACAGAACAGAGTGAAACGTACGAGGGCCGTCTCGTACATCTCAAAAATAGCCACTTCATCTCACATCCGATACCCGTAATACTTACATCAATGCGTACCAGCACTTTGGCGCCCTAACCTGCTCTTACGAATCTAGTAGAAGATACAGACCTTCTACAGAGAAAACCACGAGGAGCACACTTAGCAGGAAATCTCGTACACGGATGGATACTCTGAATTCCATAAAATTCAGATTGAGAAATTCTACAATATTTTTATAACCTGTTTAAATAACATTTTAGTTAATTTTTTTTAATGCTTGGTTCTATGCTGTGTAAGGAAATCCTTGAGCAAAATTGTCAAAAGCTGCCTTCAGTAGATTCAGGTAAAAAGGGTGACAGCGAGTTGCGCTGTGTGTGCAAGGCCACCAAGATGATCTCTTTCTTTCCCTGTAACATCCATATGTTCCACCTATTGGAAAAGTGAGTACCTTATAGCCTTCTCGGAGAGAGTTGCAGACAGCATCTTCCAGGAACTGCAGTGCCCAACAATGGATAGAAAATGAAATTAATAAGAAAACTTTGTGACTCCCTGAACATCTGAAGTCAAAATTTCCTTTCTTCCTTCTTTTTTTTTTTTTAATTCCTTTAGAAAGTTGGGAAAAAGAATAGAGACTCCTGAACAAGGAGAATTCTGAACTATCATTTTATAAAGAAACTTTATTTCAACTGTTGCTAAAATAGAGCATTTCTCTCCTCACTTGTGATGATTGCTGTAGCCAAGAATCATAAACCCTCATGTTACCTATCTCCTGCTACCAATATTATGGTGAGGGGATAACATTTTTCTAAGACTTTCACTTGATCCTAGGTAAAGACAACCACTATCTTCTCAGGGTTAAAATCCAGCTATTGTAAAACACAATGAGCCAGTAATAGTCACACACCATTTGATGCATCAGTGAAATTGCAGAAATTAAGACTCAGAAAAATGTTTACTTTCCTCCTCCTTATAACCTTAGATTGCTGTGTTTCTAATATCCCCTCATCCTTGGGAATATGTATATAAATACAGCATATACTTAGTAACTACTGCTGTTGCTTTAAGACCAACGAGAGTACAGACATGTCCTCCCAGGCAGGAAACACGTGCTAGGAGAGGCTTGCATTTGCAGAGGCTGCAGTTGACTTCTGTTCTAGATGGAAATCCTCAAGATCGGCGACTGTGACATGAGAAAAGCAGGGGTCCTGCAGAGACCCCATCCATGTCAGGAGGAGGGAAGGCGTTGCCAAAGGTGGGGAGAAAATCATTTTCAAGTGAGGTAGATCTGAGGGCACAGAGACATGCCAAGAATCTAGAGCTATGGAGACATTCATATGAAGCACATTAGAAAGAAATTATCTTCCTGTATAATTATTTCCTTTAATTACATAAAATGCTTGATTAATGTCTGAGGCAGCTGCAGAGCCAAACACAAGTTACTTTGACGACTGCAGAGACTGACTACTGAGGGGAGACGAGCCTGTGCACACTTCTTTCTCTGATTCCTCAGGGGAGAAATCACCACCCTGTAGAGCAGGCATGTCCAAGCTGAGGCTCAGGACGGCTTTGAATTCGGCCCAAGCCAAATTCTTAAAACATTATGAGACGTTTTTTGTCACCTTTCTTTTGTTTGTTTGATTGTTTTTTTTTTTTAGCTCATCAGCTATCATTAGTGTCAGTGTATTTTATTGTGGCCCAAGACATGCCCAAGGGCTTGGGGCACTGATGAGCACTGATGTATTGCTCACCAGGAACACGTGAGTTTCTCTCTAAGTATTTAACTTCACTTTTAATTCTTAACTTGAAGGAAACCTGGGAAAGAGAGCACAGTGTCTTGGATTCATACCACAGCATGATTGATTAAAATGTGCCCCCTTGGGCATCCACTGGATTTGAGATTGAAGACTGGAGCAAAGGGCAATGGAGAACAAGATGCAACTGAAGGGCTGCTAATGGGGGTTCCACAGGGGGCATACACACAGGTGTCTGCCACTTGGCTTGGTGGTCACTCTAAAACGGTGATTTCTAAAATTTGGGATTTCATGGATTAAAGGAATTTCCATCTCAGAGTTGGAAATTGACTTCTAATTTTGTCAGATCAGGATGTTACAATCAATCATTTACTCAACTGAATTAAGCAACTACTTAACCATTAGAGATATGTGTGTCTGTAGATATACACATATATGTGTGTTGATATGTGTATATGCATGTCTGTGTATGTATGTATATATACACAGGCACACATATGTACATGCATATATATGCACTTACATATATATGTGTGTGTACTGTATATATACTGGGGTGCCAAAGAATTTACACACATTTTAAGAGATGTTATCTATGTATTGTTACCTACATACTACTTTTTGAATTGATTTACAGCAGCGATGTATAGTATGATGCTCGCTCAAAAGATGGCATTAATCAAATGAATGCTACTGTCACCACGCGACAGGCAGGACAGTCAAAGAAAATGGTGGAAGCACGGCTCTCATTGGAGGAGCACAAGCCCATTTGGAGGTGGTGTTTGAAATTCAAGAACGTCGTTTGCACTTCCCCTACACTCTCCTGACTTAACACCCCTTGAATTCTACCTGTGGACGACCTTAAAGGATGTGGGGTACCATAGAAAACCGGCTACACTGGCGGTATTTCAGGAAGCAATTGGATTGGCACGTGCAGTGATACAAGGGGACACTTTGGTCAGCATTGCTCAAGCAGTAGTTCGCCATAATCAGAAGTGTCTGGGCGCTGATGGTAACCACGTTGAGCACCTCTTGTCACTGCAGAAGTCAAACATGACTTGTATTCATCTTTTGTTATTGGTACATATTGAGTATCATGATTTTAATACAGTTTTTTCCTTTCTTAAGATGTATATACATTTTTTGGCACCTTCTATGTATAAATATATAAAGAAACAACATTCACTCAAAATTATTCTTTAAAATTTTCCTACAAGATTACTACATTATTATTGTTCTCATTTGTCAGATATTGGTTAAAAAGAATCATCACAGATCAATATCAGGTCTCAAAATGAAATGCAGGCATTGCTGTTTGACCTAAAATCCTATCTCAAATTAGGAATGCAAATAATCTCCTTTGGCATGTTACCTCCTAGCATGTCTGCAGTCCCTCTAAACTTGAACTTCATCAATTGGCTCTTATACAGCTTGGAACCATTCCAGGCATCACAAAAGCCTGAACTCAAGATAGGCCCTCCTCAGTGAAATGGAGTGAGGACATGAACTCGTGTCGCACTGAGCGGTTTCAAAATTTAAGTCAAATTGCTCCAATGTTTTCAAGTTAGCAGGTGAAAAATAACTTAGATAAGTTTGGAATATGGAATACCTTACATTATATTATATGTGTTTATGATATAGGAATGAATAAAAATGAGGTGGGGAAGTCCAGGTACGTACATACCAAGAACAATTGCCATTTTGAATAGCAGCCAAAACTATTTTTCTTACAGACGATCCTGTAAGAATGTTCTCTGAGCACTCTATAATCTCGTGAAGTCCTTTAATAAATGTTCTGTTTATAATGCATCTCTGAAGAGCCATTTATCCATGTGTACTAGCACATTTCTCTGATGCTTTCCTCTTGTTTTACACCCTGTGATTTCTTAAAAAATAAAATCACCTAACAACAAGCTCCATTTCTTAGGTCTAGAACTAAAGTCTCCTTTATGAATAACAAATGGGCCTTTCTTGTAGCAAATGTTGAACATAAGGAATACTGTTATGATAGGTTGCTGGTGGTTGATCCTCTCTGCTCCACATGTATCACTTTTAAAGGATTCAAATTACTTTGAAGAAAAGAGGTATTGGCTGTTCATAAAGAAATCAAACATGCTTAGCTCCTAGTTTCAAGTTTATTTCATTATCTTACAGCTCATATTTCTTTTTATCCACAGTAACTCATGCCAAAAATTTCAAAAAGCACTTTTGGCAGATACGTAAATAAATTGGAGAGCAAATACCCAATTAATAAATTTTAGTAGATAGACTTTTGGATCCACATGAGAAGAGAAGGATATGTTAATATGCTTGACCAGTTCATTACTACCCACAGCGCGGCCCACACATGTCAAACGCTGCAGCTTGTATCGGAGGGGAGTGTGGCCAGGGACATCCCTCACCGACCAAAGCCTCGATGTCCAGAGCACACAAAAGCGGTGTTCTTTCTTTCCACCGCTCTGCTTCTTTCTGAAAACTTTTGTCCATTTGCTTTCCTCTCCCTGAGTACTGTTTTTGTTTTTAATTGCATGTTACAGCAAAAGATAAACAATGTTTTAATTACTATGATCTCACATCGCAGAGGTAGGACAGGATAGAGCCTGACAATGTGCTCACAGAGCACGTCTGCTCTTCACTACAACGCTGCTTGAATTCACAAACCTGCGCAGAGCAGTGACCATTAGGGGACTCTGAGGTACTCAGGGAAAAAGCAATGTCCAATGCTCACAAGCTGAAACGAGGTAACCCCGTCCAATTGTTTCCTCTCCTGGAGAAATGACAAGACTGGAAACATTTCTAAGACGGACAAGCCAAGACTTAAGCTTTTCAACGAAAGGACTTAATGCCGAAGCTTCATTTACAAAGCCAGCTTCCACGACTGAAAATAACTTGTAAAACCCCAGTTTCTATTTTAAGTCACACAGAGCTTCCTTCATGGACGTTCACTTTATAGAAGGCACCTACCATCATTTCAGAGTCTGCTGATTTTTTGCCGTCCTGCTAGTGAATAGCTTCAGAATGCTACACACAGACGTCGTTTCCAATCGTCATCAGAAATAATTACTTGGAGTGCTCCCGGCTATCTGTTAGATGAAGGGTTCATGAGACACTGTGTCGTGGAATAGTGAGACTTTCCGGAAGCCTCATGTCCTTACGTCTTTAGCAGACCATCAAATCTGAGCAGCCTTCCTTCACCTACTTCCCTGAGACAAGAGAAGCCTCTCTTCATTTAAGTGTCCTTGAAACCACCATGGACATACCTGAGGACAGTGAATGGGCAAATTCTTCTCTCCAGAATTCACTGTAATGGCATGGAATCTTGACTTACTTATCTCCAGGTTACAACCACATCCAAAACATCACTTGTATATTTTAGGTTCTATGCCTCTCACATTGTAAGATGTGAGATACGTGTATACACAACACACACACACACACACACACACACACACACACACACACAGACACGTGCCTACACCACATACACATTATGCACATAAAGTAAGTATATTATTGTTTGTATAAGAGTATTTGTTTTTTATAAAGATATTCTGTAGATCAAATAACTTCACGTTTTATTTCTTCTGAGGTTGTCATCATTATTAAGTACCAAATTTAATTATTTTTCAACAAATACGGAGGTCCTACTCGGTATTAGTAGTCTCTGCTTGTAGCAGTTTTATTCAAGTCTAATTTACAGTTAAATTCAGCTGTTTCAAGTGTAAAGTTAAATTATTTCTAGTGAATGCACAGATGACAAAAATCCAGTTTTTAAATGTTTTCATCCCTCCCAAAGTTCCTTCTGACCATGGTAGTCATTTCCCTTTGCCACCCCCAGCTCTAGGCAACCTCTATTCACCTTTCTGTCTCTGCTTTGAACATCTGATACAAATGCAGTTGTACATAAAGGGTCTTGTAGTACGCCTGACTTCCTAACTTAGCACAATTTGCAGAGGCTCACGCATGCTAGTACGTATCGGTAATGCACTCCTTTCTATTTCTGAATAGTATTCCACTGTGTGGACGCAGCCCATTTTGCTTCTGTATTTACAGGTTGATTGATATTTAGGTTGGTTCCAGTCCAGTGCTCTTATGAATAATGATGCTATGAACTTTAATGCATGTATGGATGTACGTTTTTGTTTCACTTGTGTGCATACCTAGGAGTGTAATTGCTGGGTCATATGGTAAATTTATGTTTAACTCTTTAAAAAACTGTCCAACTTTTTCCCAAAGTCATTGTACCATTTTACATTCCCAACAGAAATTTATGAGGGTTCCAATTTCACTGCATCCCCACCAATACTTGCTTTGGAATGTCATCCTGATTGCACCCATCCTACTTTCTGTGACGTCGTATCTCATGATTCTGAAATGCATTTTCTAATGACTCCTGACCCTGAGCATCTGTTCATGTGCTTATTGGCCATTCATTTATCTTCCTTCATGAGTGAAATGTCTATTCAAATCTCAGGCACTAATTTGCATCAGGCATATAGCACAGAACAAAGTAAATGCCTTACCCTCACAAAGCTCACATTCCAACAGTAAGGAGACTGAAAACATAACTATTTCAAAGGTGATCTGTGATATGAGGAAATACAAAGCAATGTAATGGGTGTAGGAAGAATAGGATTGATAGTAGGAGTCATATTTTAAATAAGATTTACAAAGAAATTCTCGATGATAAGTAAATCGCAGAAGGTCCTAAAGAAAGTGAGGAAGAGACCCCTATGTATTTATGTTAAATAGATGTATATGAGGAGGGACCACACCCCCAAAAAACCCAGAATTATCTTCTGGAGGGTGTGGCCCTTGTGGTACAGGTTACCCCTTCTAGGTGAGTGTTCTAGGAACCCATGTGCATCCGTGGACCAGCTAGCATTGTTGTGAGAGGGTGGGGATGGCTTTAGTGATTTTTTTGGAGACTCTTTCAACACATGTGCTCATTTCATGATGGTGGTTTACACGAACCACGTGCGGCACGACAACGCACCTGCCCACACTGTGCTGAGTGTCCGTTCAGCAGTTCTAGATAAAAAAATGGAATGATCCCTGTGCCCCACCCTCCCTATTCACCCGATCTCGCCCTGAGCAAATTTTTTTGTTTGTTTGTCTGAATGAAAAATGTCCTCAAAAAGAAACATTTTGCCAATGTGGAAGAGGTGAAACAAAAAATTGTAGAAGTGCTAAAAGGCATCAAAATCTGCGTGTTCAAAAACTGTTTTGAGCAGTGGGAAAAGGGACTTGACAGGTGTATTGCATCAAACAAAGAATACTTTGAAGGTGACTGGAGTTTAAACATGTAAGAATAAATGCACAATTTTTATAAATTTCATTTCTTGGGGGGCCCCCAATCATATGTGTTTGGTATCACAATTGCATTAAAACAGGTAGTGTTGTCAGCAACTATTTAATTCAGAGGAATAAGAACACTTTCCATCCTCCTACCAAGTAGTCTGTTATTTAAAGTAGAGTTTGAGTCATTGATAAAAATATTAATTTTTTTTATCAGTTTGGGGATTTTTGAATGCTTTTTATATCACTTCAAAACTGCACAGAGCAAATTATTACAATATTTACGTAATCTATATTTATTGTTAATAAAGTGGCTGAATTTTCCCAAGGTATTGCTGCTACGTGTGTTACTTCTTCATTTTGCGTCATAGAAATAAGATAACTTACTTTCTTTTGGATAGGAAACCATTTCTTATACTATTGGAAAATGATCTGTTTTCACTAAAACAACTAGGAACACTGGAAATATTGTTACCCACCAGTGTCATGACGAAGGGCGCCTTGGATGACACAAGGAGAACACAGACAGAGATTCTACTTAGGTGCTACCAGAGCACCTCACAGACTTTTGTTTCTTTGTTTGTTAAAGACAGATCAGGTACGTGCAATGTGCAGGACGGACTAAGGAAGCACGCTGTTCTGTGATAACAGCCCAGAACCAAACTTCTGCCTACAACAAGTACATAAGCAGAACACACCAAGGTTGGGTTAGCAAGTGACATGGGACACTCTGGCACAACAGAATTGATGTGGCTCCTGCGGAGGGGTCTGGGCTTGGGGCAGAAACAGACCCAGCCATTAGCCCACCCCATCCTCAGTGCCCGCAACTTGGCATCTCGTTCGGAGTCTGAGTCATCCCCCTGGTGCTGGGCAGCTGAGTTGCAGGTTCTGTTTGCTTGGTTAGTTGATTTTCTCGTTCTTTCTTTTCTTTGAAAGGGAGTGTGCATAAATAACAAAGTGCATTTCCCTGACTGTGTGGTCACTTAACCTCTGAACAGATTCTGGCTTGTGTCCCTGGTGCCAGGAGGCGACTTCCAGCACATGCCAGCCCTGCGGTTCTTGCATCCCTTCCCCCAGGCCCTCCGGGGGGCATCAGTGACTGGAAATGCTGCATGTAATGCTGCTGCTCGTTTGGGACATGACCATCTACAACAAAAGGATCTGGTTGGAATTAGCCGTGCTGACCCAGCCACTGCCCATGACACAGACCGTCTGCAGTTACCATCACCGAAAACATTATCCACACTGAGCATGGTATTCAAGGACAGAAGGGGTGAGAAGGGCAGAGATGGGTGGGGGATGCTCAGAAAGTGCTTCATTTCTCATTAATAAGGCTGGGACAGGAGTAAAGTAGACTAAGGTAGCAATAAAGGATATCACAGACAAAAAAACTGGACACAAATTTTGAAACCCACAGTATGTACCGTTAAAACACATGGGCATGGTCCCTGACCTGATAAAGCTTATAATCCAGTATGTAAGAAACAGTAAAGAATCCAAGAAAACAATCCACATTAATGCTGTCTCTGTTACTTCCTCCGAAGGCAATAACTGGGTAATATGAGAATTAAAAAAGCCATCTAGACGAGACTATGGAGTCAGGAAAATTCTGAGTCATGGACGTGCACAATGATGGAGTTTAACAGGTGAAGAGTTAGGGTGATTATTCAATGCAAATGGTACGGCACATTCAAAGGTCCTGAGGAATAAAAGAACTTGAATTGTGCAAGGACTAACAAGACCAAAGACACTGATGCAGGGAAAGCACACTCGTAGACACAGAGTGGCCAGAAATGAGCACTGAGAATTAAGTAAGGCTGGATCGTGCACAAATTATTAGCTAACGATGAGGATTTGGACTTTATTTTAAATTCAATGAAATACAGCAGTTGAGTAATTGTAAGGTAGGCTGGCCTGACCTTCTTTACCTGTAAACCAGATCACTCTGATTGTTGGGTGAGGAGTTCACGAGGCCATTCAAAGGCTGAAACCACAGCTCAGAGAGCGGACAGTGAGAGGACTAGGTGAAAAGTAGTGGAAATTGCAACCAAAGGAAAGGTTTAATGTATTACTGTGTTTTGGAAGGGAAAGCAACACTTCCTGGAGATGAATTTTGGTGTGAAGGAGAGACAGCGGGGGTACAACTTCCAGGTTTCTGGTTCACATCATTGAACCAGACTAAAAGGAGAGGGATCTGGGGGAATGACGGGTTTCAAGGGAAAGATGAAGAGTGTCATTTGGGGCATCTTTGTTTTGAGACGTCTATCCGTCATTGAAATGGATGTGTCATCAATGGGATCTAGAGTGTGGAGGTGAGAAGAGAAATCCAAGGTAGGGGTAATAATTGGAAAGTCTTCCAAAAGAGTATTTTTAAAATCCAGGAATTGGTATGCTTTCCTTGGATGGGGATGTATGATGAATAAAGACTGGCAAATGCACAAAGATTTTAGGAAGTGGGGAAAAGGGGAGAAAAAAATGGAAATAAAATGATTAAGGAGATGGAAGGGGGCAAAAGCAAGAGAGTATGGTGTTTCCTAAGAAGCAAAGGTTTTCACAAAGACAGGAACAGAGAGAAGTTTTTAAACACTGCTGAGCGGCTGAGGTAGACACAGAGAAATAGAAACTCTGCACCGGAGTTAGCCACGTGCAGTTCGTTGGTGTGTGAACAGGAGCACTTTGACCAGCACGGAGGAATCGGGGGCTAACGAGAGAGGGCAGTGAGCGAGCAAGGGCAGGGCAGGGCGCTGAAGCCGAGAACCGTCCCAGCAAAGAGGGGAGACAGCCAGTGGGGAGACAGGGTCAGAAAGGCTTTCTGGAGAGAGCCAGCGACTCTTTTTAAATGCTGATGGAAGGACCCAACAGAGAATACGCAGATGAACATCCAGAAGAAAAAGAAAAAGCACTCGACAGTATATTTTGGTTAGAGGAAGCTGGTCTGGCATTTATTTGGGCCAAGCTAAACCTGGATTTTGATTTTTTGGTTTTTGTTTTGTTGTTGTTGTTTTTTACTCACACAGAATCTGCAGGTTGAGTCAAGAAAAGGAGAGAAAGACGGCAGGCTGTGGATGACTGAAGTATGAACACTACTGGCCCACAATCTTACTGGCTGTCACACACACACACACACACACACACACACACACACACGGAACTGCTTTCAGGTTCATCAGTATTTCACTTGGTCCTGTTTACGAGAACAGTTACAAATTCTAACACTGACAAGACGCCTGTGTGCTTCGACATAAAGGACGCTTGGGGAATGCGGCCTGGCTCTGCAGAAGCTCCTAAAGGGAAGGATGCGGCCGGCGAGGGAAAGATGGGCGCGGACGCACAAGAGGAGGCAGGTCAAGGGAAGGGCTGCAGGGACAGAATGAGACCCGAGGGTGGGCACGGACACCCCCGGGGCCAGGACCCCCACGTCCTGAGTGAGGAGCCCTCGTCCGCCTCCTCTCCCCAGGCAGCCTGCTGGTCTCCCTATTTTTATCCTGACTTTCGATAATGTCTATAATTCTCTGCTCCATACACTGAAAAAGTATGAAAAACCAGAGTGTGAATTATAAAATTTCCCCCAATTTTACAAAGGCTTCGCCTAAATTTAAGAGGCAGTAAAGATGGGTTTTATGGTGTTTTGAGAGTTTGTGGTTGAGGAACACTTAAGAAAATTAAAGAGAATTCTCTGTTTTCAGAAATGGTTAGATTTGAAGCAATAACTTTTAGGAAACACATTTCTCCTAACGATATTGTCAAGGATGTAGAGATGGAGCTCTTTCAAAAACAACAATAAAGCTACAGTCAGTGATGGATGGTCTTGAATCACCTGCTGACTCAAGGGCCTGAGCAGCATTCCCAGAGGGGGGGACCTCCCAGGGCGCCTCTTCCCACGGCCTTGGGCCAGCTCTGGTCTGCGCCCTGCTTGGGGCTCCAGTACAGAGGCCTTTCTTGTGGTGGCTCGGCTCTGTCTATTTTGGATGTAGCCAATTCCAGGAAATGGACTACGATGAGGAAATACAGTGTGTTTGTTTTGGTTTGGTTTGGTTTTATTTGTGTCTCCAGTGAAACACTTGCATCAGAAAAAAAAAAAAAATGAAGACTGATTGGTCTCAGAAAGAAAGTTTTCAAAGGTTCAGAGAGATGGCGTGCTCAACATGATTCTGTGAGATTAAATTTTTAAATTAGAAAAATAGAACACTTTTTGCCCAACAGCAGATGCACAAACCCAAACTCTGTGGTTGCCCAAACTCTGGAAACCTGGACTGGATTTAGCGAAGGGGGCTTGCTGACCTCTCCAGACGGCTCTCTGTACTGCCCTGTAGATGGAGCTCCCTCGGCCAAGTTCAGAGAGTCTCACGGGGCCTATCTGGTCGTGAGCGAGATCGGGATGCAGTCCTCAGCAGCGGGGCATTCTGCACCCTCTCAGTTCCGGACAACTTGTCGTTCTACTGCTTCAAAGTGAAGAGAACACGGAGTTTACTTTTTGTGGTCTGAAGCCCTCCCACCTTGTTCTGGGACCATCAGCAGGGAACTTATGGCCTGAAAGTGTCTGTGGCACTCTGGACACCCAAGGAGAGAGGGTCTGCTTAGAAAGTTATATTAAACTTCCAATTACGAAACCATTTTGCAAATAAATTCCGAGTTTATGTCCCCAGGCAACTTTAGAAGAGGTCACAATGTTGCTTTAGGTGTTGGATTTTGGATAAGGGCTATAATTTGAGGTCCCTTTTGCTTTTGCTTTTATAAGAAAAATAAGGTCAGATGCTGGTTTTCCAACCACAAGCAATTTCATATTAAATTCTTCCTGAACTTTCACCTTCTAATAGAGAAGTACTCCAAAATGGTTCGGTTCATATTCTACGCTGGAAAATGTTGCACATTTTGAAATTTAATTTCTCTACAGGTTTAGCATTGTTATTACTTTAGGTCATTGCAATCTTGCATAGACATTTTCCAATAAATATAACATTTTATTGTATTATATAATATTATTAATATACTTTATTATTATTTTATTAATCTTAATTTAAAATTATTATTTTATGTACCTTTAAATAACCTAGTTTTGATTGGGAAGAAATTGTGGTGTTTAGCTAACCTGATACACACACACACATACACTCACACACACAACTGAAATCTTGTCAAAAGTTCTTCCTTCCAAAATTTTGTCCAGATTCCTCAAGCTAAACTGCCTACTTGCTACAAATTCAGACAGCAATGTACTCTAAGAAAACATGGCAAAAATATGAATGGTTTTATAAACACTCTCTTAATCATTTTTGTTTCCATTGGTTGATATCAAGATCCCATACTCATTTGCAAAACTTTCTCCAAGCAAAAGAAACCTAAAATTTAAAGGCATAATATGTGTATCACACAAGACAGGGATCTGAGAGTCAGGAAACCTGGGTTCACATTCCTCCTCCAACCTTACAGAAAATCACTTAGGTCTTCTGGGCGAAGAAACAAGCACCTTAAACAGAACACGGAGACTTTTGGACAACATCTTCCATCGGTGCCGAGCCCGAACATCATCTTACCCTCAGCAATGACAAACGCGGACATCTTTGTTGTTGTTTTGCTTTGTTTCTTGCCTTTTGGTTTTCTTTTTTCTTGCGTCACCAACGCAAGTTTAATTTAAACTTAAGTGTATTTGTTTCATTTTTTTCATGCATTCCTAAAAAGTCTGTGTTGGTCGGGAGCACGTATTCTCATTTCCACCAGCTGTGGCAGTATAATAGGTACCTCTCTTATGTCCCCTTCCTGCCTCCCTCCCGCCCTCCTTCCCTTTCCATTCTTTCTTTCTCTACTTAGCTGCATATCCATTGATCTATCACTTACATACTTTCTACATAAATTATTTTTAGTATCTATGACCAAAAATCCATGTTTGTGTTTAGTCTAAGGCAAATGTGTTTGGGTTTGAGAAAAAAAATCACCGTTCATTTTGTCATTGTGTTTGATTACTAGAAATTAATTCTTAAGACAAAGGTAATTTTCCATGCTGAATTTTTAAATAAATCTATTATAGTACCAGTAAATAAGAAGGGGAGCTATGTCTATTTAAAACTACGTTTTCAAGTTCTTTATCACTTTGACAATGATAAAATCCTTTCAGGCTGAGAATTTCCATGCTTGGTCTCCATCAAGAGCATTACTGTACATGAAAGCCTTTGGAGTTCACCTGCTTTTATGTTACCAGCCCACAAACCTGGGAAAAAGCAATAGTTAAGAAGTTTTCATTGTTCTTAGCTTCCTCAACTGCTCTGTTTTAACAGGTAAACTCCAACTGCTTGAACACTGGTCTGTGGAAATGCCCCTGTAAGTCTTCACTAACAGTCTGTAGGGCTTTTCAGATGCCAGCATTGTGGCACTAACTAAGCTACATTCGCTAGAACCTGGTTTCTGCTAACAAGATCTGCAGGTCGGACTTCGGAGCACAGTTACACCCTGTGATGCTTGTAAATACATAATGTGAGGACTTGTTTAAGTCGATTTCCCTACAATTTTATCTATACAGTGATGACAAAAATAAAAATTTGGAGAGGGGTGGGGGAGAAGGGATAGGGACACAAACATATGGTGATGGAAAGAGAACTGACTTTGGGTGATGAACACATAATGCAATGTATGAAGATGTAATGTAGAATTGTGCACCTGGAACCTATGTAACTTCTATTGATAAATGTCACCCCAATAAATTTAACAATAAAAAATTTAAATAAAAATACCAAAAATGACATTTGGAAATACCTACCCAAACTATATATGCTTTTATTCCTTGACCAAGCAATCCCATCTCTAGGAATCTATCTCAAAGAGGTACACTGGTAATAAAACAATAGAGCTGAATGCTAAAAATAAAAACCAAAAAAAGAAAAAAGAAAAAAAATTGACATCCCATATTTTAATTGACTTTTTAAATGACGGTTTACTGATTTCCTCCATTATTTGCTCAGCTAATATAAAATTACATAAATTAAAATTCAAAGTGTTTCATTGAGTTCTGTCTAGGTTTCTTAGCATGATAATCAATTTGGTTAGTTTAGATATGCATTTTGAGCACCTCAGAACGACTCTATCGCAGTTAACTGAAAAGAGTGACTGTCATTATTTTTGGTTTGAGGGCCCACCTAACTGAAACAACTTGGGAGCTCCTCAAGGGACGATGTCCACTTGAAAATGAAAGGAAGCCACCAGACTCTGCTGACATTTATTACTTTCTGTCTGCCCTCACTTCTGTTCAGTATGACTTGGGCCTAGACAGGTTTATATACAAAAACACACTGCAACCCTAATGCGTCATGAATCCAGGCAAGTGTTCAGGCCTTTTTGTGTTTTTACTTGCATGGTACGCATCCAGTGGGTTCCCAGAGCAGAATTAATGAGGGAAGTGCTCCTAAAAGAGGGGGTAAAAAGTAGCAGTGTCTAAACACTTAATATCTAACAATACCTTTTTCCAGCCCATTAGGAAAACACGACGCTCTAAGATGTTCTGAATTGGAAGACGTACTAACTCGAATAAACGATCATATTTTTAGACTATCATAATAATGTTGAAATAATTTTGTATTTTACTTTACAGAGATAGATGTAAAACTCCCTACATTTTATTAAAATGTTGTTGTTGGAGGTCCAAATCTTATTTTATGGATACAGGAATAATTAATTCATTTAATTGAAAATTAAGTCAATGGTTCATGGAAATGTTACTCATCTGAAGTGTATCTTTATATTTTAGTGTGTTTTCATATCTTTAAAATGAAGTTTTTTCCCTAGAAACTTTGATTTAAAGAAGTAAAATAATTTGAAAACATCACAATATTACAACATACATAGAATTTCTTCTATTAGTTAAATCTGGGTCAAATCTGTACTCTGGTATTAAAACCATCCCACAGCCTCTGAAAAGGCCAACTGTGTACCCTTTGGATTATGGTTTCCATAAAGCCTAATTACTTTTCCTATTGAGAAGGGAGATATATCAAATTTTTACCACCCTCTGTCATTATCAGTGATAGCATGCCAGGTGTTCACAGTTCATCACTGACATGACATTTCAAAGATCTATGTGAAACTATAAAGAATTGTCCAAGCAGGTTTGAATTTAAATCTTAATTTTTTATTCTTACATGTATACACTTTGTGTGATTGTGTGTGTGTGTGTGTGTGTGTGTGTGTGTGTTTCGCTATTGTGTCAAAAAATATACTGGTGATTATTTTAAGGTCAGAAGAAAATTCTAAGTATAGAAAGGATTTGGTGTCATGATGTAGTAAATGTATATACTCTCAGAATTTACGACAAACAAAAGAACAGCGCTTTAAATAATGATAGGAAATCTCTGAGGGTATTGGATAACAGTGACTCTTGGGAAAGCTCGTAGGAAGACCTTACTCAATCAGATTTAGACCCATATGTCTCTTAGTTCACATTTGGGTTGGAAGAGACTCTGCGCAGATGCAGAAACATAAAACAAAAGGAATCTTAAATCTGAATACAATGCCCCTTTTCCTCATTCTTTCCCGTTACTTTTCTGTGTGTCATGTTTCAACCCTGCTTTAATAATATTACTACTTTTATAAAATCCTGAAGAAGCAAAAGAATAAATAAGCATTTACACTTTCTCCATATAGGAGTGCCAAGAATCACCATTCCTGAGCAGGTAAGACATGGAAAATTAGAATAAACAATTAGGGATACATTTAATTTGATTTTATATATGTTAAACATTAAAAGTCTGGCCAACATAATAAGAATACGAATGGGAAATCACAGTCCTTTTTTCCCTAAAATGTTACAATATAATGTGTGTACAACTATGTCTTTCTAACGTGATACAACTGTGACATATATTCTATCATGAAAGACATAGCTCCAAGACTTTTCTAAGATAGTACATATACCATATTTTCTGTATTACCTATCACATAAATATATTTGTATCTTCTATTCCTCATATTCTATTTTTTATTTTACAATTATATTTATATAATGGAAATAGGAAAATGGGCTCTCTGTGGGCTATTTGAAAAAGAGTCCTGCTGAGGGCAGCAGGGACCTTGGAAAGCTCCCTCAAAAAAGTGAAGTTCACGGTTCAAAAGTCAGCCTCTATTTAAATAGAGATGGTTTTTCAGGTTTACATCAGAGAATTTAAAACTCCAGCTACCCTCATATGGTGTCGCTGATGATGACAATTTTTTAATAGAAGTAAGAAATTAGCCCAGATCTCTCAAGTTTTCTTTAGCTTACCAAGTGTTTTAAATACCTGGATTCATCTAATACATAAAAAAAAAGTCAGAATATTTCATTTCAAAAGTTGAATTTCCAGATTCTCTTAAAAATCAAAGCTTGTGCACTTAGTAGCAGTGGGGGGAAGCACAACACTTCATGGGCTCAGCTGGTCCACACCACCCCCTCCACTCGCCTTACTGGGCGAGATGGTCATAGGAGCTTTTACCTCTGCTTTGGCAATACAGAAAGAAGTATCTGCCTCCCTCATTCTCCAAGAAGAGGTATATTATCGTATGGAAAGAGGAAAATGTTTCCCAGAAAAAGAAACAAAAGGTGAAAATAGTGTTATCCACTCCAACTGGTGAAAGATAGAGTTAATCGACTTAGTTGCAATTTCTAAATCATTAAACTAAGATTCCTATAAAAACTTGAGCTTAAATAGCTTAATGGAGGTGTGTAGAATCTCTTTGTAAGTACTAAATAATCTGGTTAAAGAGTGGGTAGGTAAATGGGAAATAAATATGCACGTAGTATCTCCGACAATCAAGGAATTTAGGTGTATTCATCAGGAGGCTACAGGAGCTGCTTACGTTCGTTTTCCCATGGTGGGAAACCTGATTACGCTCAGCGATCAGTATATTGTTTGTGAGATGTAAGGTGCAAAAGAAATCCAGAGATTTTTAAAACACTAAGAATTCATTTCATCTTAACCCACAGGGTAGGGAGGCCATGTGTCTACTCGATGGATTACCTAGTTTTGATCTTTTTATCTTTCTGTTAAACATGGACACTTCGTTTTTCTTCTAAACTCCATCCTCCCAATCATCAAAATCATTTGTTGTTGGTTGGTTTGTTTTAGTGCATCTTCCTGACAAAACTAACTTCCAGTGATGACACACTGACCTCCTCTCGCTTCTTGTTTCTGCACTAGCTGGCCAAGTTCTGATCACCAAACCCAGGGAGCCCTTCACGACTGCCCCCAAGAGCCTGCCGAATCTAGTAGTATAACGTATTTGTTCTCAAGGACATGATTCTATTTTAAAATGCATCTTTTCAATATATGACAGTATTCTTGTAATGTCCAAAAAGGTATCTAATTTCCCAGTTAAAACATATGAATTATAAAGAGAGATATGAATTATGAAGATATTACTTCTTAGGTCAAGGAAGCTAAAAGAAAAATGTCTAAATTAATTTAGATTTAGACTCACACATCAAATGTTTGCTTTAAGATTATTTTTACCTTTTATTTCCTTATTTCTATATTTAAATTTAAATGTTTCAGCAAACAAAATACTTAGAAGAGGATCTAAATTAGTGTTTCTTAAAATATGGTCCTAGCACAGTATTTCTTAAAAATATTAATTCATATTTCACAAATACAGTTTTTTTCCAAAAAGCATATAGCTCTGCCAACTTTTTTAAACTTTCTAATCAATTATTTTTATTATTATTTTTTTAAATTCAATATTATTTTATACCACTTTCAAGTGTACAGCCTAGTGGTTAGACATTTACATAATGTACGAAGTGACCACCCTAGTAAGTCTCATACCCACCTACCTGCCAACGATAAATACAAATGGATGAAACACAAATTGTCATTTTCTCAATTCTTTAATGCAAATGAAAAGAAATAAAACTTTCATTGCGTATATATATTAATGTGAATTTCTTTCCTATCCTCTCTAAAATCTATCTGAACACATTTTAAGTGAACTTGACTCATTTTCGTCATATTTCTAATATAAATCAAATGTATTCATTAGCATAAAGAATGAGGAAATTCAATGGAAAAATATTTGATTAAAATAAAACGCCAGACCACCTCCACAATGCTTTCTATTACAGGAACCCATAATTGAGTGTTCTTATGCACAATTAATACATAAGAACTAGTGAAATTATCTCCTCACTTTCTGAAGTTACAGCATTGAATCATTTGTGTATTAAGCCACAAATAAAGTACATTGGGGTACTGAAACATGATACATAGAGTATATAGCTTTTAAAAAGGTGATACATTAAATATAGTTTTGGAAAAAATAAGATGTATAGTCTGGGTTTTCTTATTAGGATTAAGGAGAAATATAAGTAGTGTATATTTTCTAGCTTTATTACAATTTGCTGTAGTTATTTCTTCCATTATTCCATGCTCCCCGATAGGTATCTAAACATAAGGAAGGCGGAATGTTTTCACAGCTGCTCTTACCAACTTACACCTATGCACTCTAGACCACACAGGGGGAGCACAATTGCTTAACTGTTAAAGTGATTCCAAAAGATGGTTTACTCAAATTTAGATCTATTCAAATTTATTTAATTAATTGCCTTACTCAATGATCAATTCTGTGTGCACATACTTATCAGTATGGGAACAACATCAGTAAGGAGATTGATTTGGAGTAACATGGAAGAGAGGAATGTTGTAAAATAAAGTCCTGTGATCTTAAAAGTAAAACCGTCACTGATTGTGTCCACTGTGCCCAGGAACACGCCCATGACATGTCTAACAGAGGCTTCAGGAAAAGAGAGAAAAAAGTGCAATTAGAAGCAACAGTGTCATCATGGAAGATTACATTCTGCTTGCCCAAGTCATTTCTCAGCACACTCAATACAAATTTCTTGTTTATTATCCAGTTCAGATGATCACATGCATTACACACACACACCCTCATAACAAAAAGCAGTCACATGCCAATATAACAAAGTGAAACAGAAGGAAAAGAACAACATGAAGATTGAGCCCCCTACCCTAATATATCAAGTACCTCTGACGTCAATGCCCATCCAACCTTGTGAGCAATTGCAGGCCTAACCTGCATGTAGCCTTAGAGTCAATATCCCTCTATCTTCAAGAACAGGAAAGAAAGCTTAGGCATTGACAAGTGTAATGAGACACGTTCCACCCTACTTCGAAGCTTTTAGTTAGAAATATGAAGATGAGGGTTTTATATTTCAATGTTGTTTGCTTTCTCAAAGGCTATCTTTAACATGGCTTTAAAAAAGAGATCGATTCATAGCTATGAAATCCTGAAACAAAAATTCACACTGTGATTTCTATTTCACTGTTTTATTGAGCATTCAAACGAGTTTATGGGCTTATTTAATTCCACATAGAAGAGAGGCCAAACCCCTGAAAGCAAAGGATCAGTTGACCTCCTGATGCCAGATTGCTTCCGATAACCCCCAAGGACACGCTGTACCAGACACATGCAGCTGAATGCAGGGCTTCTTCATGAAGCAGCACATTCGCTGAAGCTCCTGGAACCCAGTCAACAACAACCTTTCTCCCACAACCAGCTTCCTGGCACGGACCTATCTCCCCACTGCAACTGTTCTTACCTACACACTTTTAGGACGCCTGATGCCGATGCCGATTTTTAGTAAAAGTAACTATGATTGGTTGGACTTGACCCTCCTTTCGAGCATTTTAAATGTACTAACACATTTAACTTGCAAAACTACACTATGAAATGTGTAAAATTAAAGATACTTTAAAGATGAGAACACTAATTCAAAGAGAGCTTAGGTTCTTTCCAATAGTCACATCCTAGTAGTGTGGCAGAGCATTTGAGCCCAAGCAGACCGGCCTCAGAGCCCATCTTCCTGAGTTCTCTGTAACATGACTGCTCTCTACGCAGTGGCCTCACTTCCCTTTAAAATCCTAACAAATGTAACACTAACTGTGGTCTGCGAAGAAGGTGGTTTGGCCCATTGGTATACGAGTATGTCTTGAACGTCAAAAGGATTCTGAATGTGCACAGAACTTTACAAAGAATGAAATATTCTGGCTTATGTCTGAGGGTAAATATAAAAGATTAAGAAAGCTAACAGCGAGGAGCCATGTGCTAAGTCTCTAAATATCTGAATCTAGAGAACTTGTGCAAAAACAGCTTTTATAAGCAAAGCAAAAAGTGATGTGAAATGAGAAAAAATAATAAGTAAAAATATAAACATGCCCCTAAAACCAATTTACATGGCACTACGAACCTTTCTCAGCTGTCAAAACTGTGTAGTGATACTATTTAGATAGAATGATACATATAGTGAGCCTGGTGTCATAGTTTTTTTAACTTCATTGATAAACATACTGCCAGTTAAGCCTCATAATTCAATAAGGCAAGAAAATAAATATAAAGATTACAGTCCAATAGCTACTAAGTAATACCAAGGCTGTCTGGAAAGTATCCAGCCGTATAAAGTTAAAAATATAGGTATTTATGGCTGGAGTTTTCCCAGACAGCGCTCACGCATTTTTAAATCTTTTAGCATGAGTTATTTTTAAGTAAAAATACTTTTTGAAAACATAATCTCATAAGCTTTAAAAAAATAAATAAAATACTAAACACAATTGGGAAAAATAAATAGAGCTGCAACCACAAACTTGATCTATTTCAATTCGAATCCTCACATAACTTTTTGGATTCTTCTACTTCAGGAATACACAGTATTTTCCCATAGTTAATTTTTATCAATATTTAATTGTCACTTTATCTCTAGCATCTCCTTCTACTCTCTGATCCTTCTCTAATGTAGATAGAGTCGTTCCAACAAAAAGTAACTTTATACAAATACTTCTATCTTTAGAGTTAAAGGTTTCAGAATACTTGTTCTAAAAGAAAACAGCTGCATGGTTGAATTTTTCACTTTTCATTTGGATATTTAGTGTCACATAGAAATAGCTTTATTCCAAATACATGATAATATTTTTTATTTTAAATATTTGATTGTTTTGGCCAATTCTTCAATTCTTAAGGGGTCTTTTTTAAGCCATTATTTTCCTTCGGCTAAATTTAAAGTAGGTTTATATTTCTACTAAGCCAAAGCAGATTTTAATTGCAAAAGGTGTTTTTCATTTATTTTGGATACTTCAAAAGTTCTTTGTGGGTGTCTGTAAGTAAAAATGTGCAGAGTTACCACTTTCTTTGGTAGTTGAATTTTTTAAATTAACATGAAATTTACCTAGAGTGAAGAGCAGAGATATTAAATGTTCATTTTGATGAATTTTGACAAATATATATATCCATATAACCAATCCACTACTTAAGAGATAGAACATACTATATTTCTTTTCCCCATTGTCACGCCCCATCACACACTGGAAACACAATTCTGATTTCTATCACCATACATCTCTAACTATTCTTAACCTTAATATCATTGATCCTGCTCAAATTAGCATTTATGTATGGCATGAAGAGTAGAGTACTGTTTTCTCCCACTCACTTTTCCAGTTTTTCAAGAATCGTATTTCTGAAAAAATAAACTTTTCTTTCTCTACTAACTTGATTTGGCACCTATGTTAAAAACTGAACATATATGCTCATTTTCATAACTATTTTATTGATCTATTTATCTACTTTTATGCCCAAGTCAACTGTCTTTATTATCATAGTTTTATAATAATTATTGAAATAAATTAAGTAATTCATCCAACATTATTTTTATATTTTATGAGTATTTGGACTGCAGTAGGTACTGTGCAGACACATCACTTTTAAATAATCTTAAATCTCTATTGGAATTTTGACTGAAATGACTTAGAATCACTACCTCAATTTGAAGAGAATCAAGTTATTTACAGTACAGGACCTTCTAGTCCATGTACTTGGTATACACTTGTCATCTTTAATTTCTCTTATCAATTTTTTTATTTTTATTGTATAGATTTTACACACATTTCCTCAAGTTTACCTAAATATTTCCCATTTTCATGTACTTTAAAATAGCATATTAAAAATTCTATTTTTGTTTTTTTCTATAACATAGAAATAAGATTGACTTTTGTTTATTTATCTTTTGTCCTGTGAGCTTGTCAAATTTACTTCTTTCCCCTAGTATTTTGCGGGGCACATTCCTTAGAATTTTCTTGCAAGTGTGTGTACAAGTTCCATGCATAAGGAAGTTACTAATTTTTCTACCCAATCTTTATGTCCTTACTTACTCCTTGTTTTGTTTGTTGAGCTGTGTACAGCATTGAGTATGTTTAACACAATGGACAGAATGTACCTTCTTTGCAGGAAGCACTCACCATCTCATCCTATTGGTTTTTCATAGATGTATTTTGTCACATGGAGAGCATGACCTCTATCACCAGTTCAATGAAAGTGTTCATCAAGAGTGTGTGCTAAATGCTGTCAAATGCTGTTGTTTGCATCTGTTGAGAAGATTTTGTCCCTTATTTAAACATTTGCATTGATTTTTTTTTTTGAAGGGAGAACTAGCCTTGCATTTTGTGATGATGAAAATCCTAAAATTTCATTAAGATTTGTGTTTCTATATTTAAGAGGGATATTAATTTCTCATTTTATGACATCATGCAAGTACATATGTATCATTTTATCTCTGTTATCTGGGCATATATGAGATATATATGTATGTGTATAGGTATGTGAGTTTTTTGGGGGATTTTTTTATTTGCTAGATTCCCAATTTAATAAGTTTATTAGTCTAATCATAAGGTTGAAATAGAGCCCTTTTTTTTTCTTAAAGCACAGGTTGTTATATAACTGTGGCAGAGTCACAGAGTGTGATAAATATGCAAGCCAGCTTTAAAGCCGACTCAGGACCTCCAGGTACTGAGTGAGAAGAAAGCGAATGAATTCTAGCTGAAGAATGGAGTTCATGTTCTATTTGAATCCTGACCACAATGGAGCAGAAAGAAAACGTGAATGAATTAAATCACAACAGCTTGTGGGTCCCATATATCTCTGAATCAACCCTTAGCCTTTACTGCCGAGGGCAAAACAGCTATTTTCCTACAGGTCCCAGTAGGTGCACCAGTAAGGGCCTGAACCAGGAAGTGTCTTCTGCTGCTCGGGAGAGAGGCCAAGACCTCCCCCGGGCCTTTTCAGGAGAAAGTGCATGTGAGAACACAAAGTCTGGCCTCAAGGACAGTAACCAATAATTTAGGTTCCATCTTCAAAGATGCCAGGCTGAAAAGATTTGGACATCTCTAGGCAAAATGGGACTCACCCATCTTTTATAACTATGTAGCTAAAGCTTGTCATACGTTCACATTCAATGCTTCTTAAATGCAAACAACTACATTACAGTTAAGGTGGACCTGCGAGTTTTATATCTACAGTGTGTGGATTTTACTCTAGCGGACACGCCAGTAAATAAGAAAGTTTCATACCTAGGTGGATAAGCTGTTACAGTCATGTGCTTATTTAGTAGGCCCCAGTGAAGTGACCTTGTCCTCAGACATGCTAAGACATCTGGGTTTCTGTTATTTGCATCTGAATGAACCTTGATAGATTCACTTTGTTAAGGTAAGCCTGCTTCAGTGAAATGTAAACTCTCAATGGGTGGGCGGCACTACCCGTTTCTGCTTACACCAGGGCTGTCTGGGAAAAATCCAGCCATAAATGCTTCCATTTTTCATATTGCATGGCTGGGTACCTCCTTGCCCTCCTGAAGCTGGGAGTTGTCCCAGCTGAGGGCTCCCTGTAAATGCACTAAGGTGAATACTGGTTGCATGAAATTCCTTTCGCAGCAAGAGAACCATTCTTTCAGTCCTGACTCTCTAATTTGCCTGTGCTGTGAAACTTGTACTTTAAAAAGTAAAACACATCTTTCCTCTTAGACCTTATTCAGCAGGCAATAGTTATTTCTAACTATGTTTTATCTTTTCGGAATATTTATAGAAAGAGCAAGTCATTTTTTCCCTGTGTCCCTTACCCCTACACAAAACCTTTTTCTTGACCTTTATTTGAACTGGTAAAATAACAAGAATTTCATAAATATTCTCAGAGCAGACGGTCTCATTAATTCTTGTGAGTGTTTCATTCTGACTATAAGTTGTCGTTATTGCACCTGTTAGAATATTCTGCACACATATTATAGATTTGACATTTTGAAGATAGCTGCTGTCAATAAAAATTATAGATATTTATTTTCAGTACTACGTCTGGAAATCATCCAGCAGATCCTGGAGGAAGCGAGATCAGAATGAAGGTGAAAGCATCCCCAAAATTCCTTTCCCATATGGTGTCAGAGGCCTGAGAAATTCCTAAGTGCATTTTCAGCATTATTATTTAATAAATTAAAATTAACCTATACAAAGATATTTATAAAGGCATGAGTTAATTTCAAAATGATATAGTTAGAGAATGCTTCATAAATTTATCTCTGTAATAGATAACATTTATGACACATGATAGGCCACAATTTATTGAATACTGCTAACTTTATTTCTTACTCTTTTTACTTTTATATTTTCTTTGAAATGTAATGCATGCTTCTATTTTTAAAATAAATTAGTGAAAAGAATATAAACTCTATCAACCAAAAGCTAATTTCACATTTCCATAAGTGATTCAATTATTACTCTAATACACTCTTACACACCCAAAGGACCCACAAAATTAATCAGTGTAACACTATTATTACATTTATTTTTCCATGTAATATTCATGTAATCACATTTTAAACTCTTTTCAATATAAATATGAATAAATTTACTTCACTTATTTAAATTATGCTAAAACACACAAAATTCACCATCTCAGTCATTTTGTGTGTTTAATTTATTATTATATATATTCACATTGTCATACAACCAATTTCCAGAACTTCTACTTCACTTTTTAAATGTTGTGTAGTATTTCTTATATGATTATATTATAGCTTATTTATCAGTTTTACTTTTGATTAACATTATTAATATGGCCATATTCAATTAACAATGAAATAAGAACCATATATATGCACTATATTTAAGATAATCAATCTCAAACCTAATTATAAGTAAGGAAATCAAACTAAGTGTTCTTCCACCACACGGACAAAGACTGAGACAGGGGATCGTCCTCAGGATGGATAAGGGTTAGTGGGGACAGCTGTCTCTCCTACAGTGTCGTTAAGAGTGCAAATTCACGGAGCACCGTTAAGGGGCATTTCAGCCAAAGTGTGTGTGTAGGGATAAGGAGACACAAGAAAAGGTTTTGCTTGTGGCTTTCACTTATATACAAAGATACGTAGATACATGTGCATAAACGCATATGCACATGTATGTACATATCTTTGTGTATTTATGCAATTTTATTTTAATTGAATACATTCTATAAGTGGGATTTCTGTATCAAGTTGTAAATGTATTCACATTTTGACATATTGAAAAAAGGTATTTTTCTGTAACTATTTTCTATGTATATTTTTGGACTATTTATAGAAAGTGTAAAACCTTTTCTTGTGTCTCCTTATCCCTACACACACACACTGACCGAAATGCCCCTTAAAGGTGCTCCATGAATCTGCACTCTTAACGACACTGTAGGAGAGACAGTTGTCCTCCCCAACCCTTTTCCATCCTGAGGACGATCCCCTGTCTCAGTCTTTGTCCGTGTGGTGGAAGAACACTTAGTTTGATTTCCTCACTTATAATTAGGTTTGAGATTGATCATCTCATATATAGAGTTGACCCCTGAAGAACATGGCTTTGAACGGTGTGGGACCATTTATACATGAACTTTTCAGCATATGCGTGTACTGTTTTCCATCCATGGTTTGGAGTCCGCAGACGGGGAGGGCCACCTGTGTGTGTTGACCGTCACCATTCTACATAGGGGATTTGAGCATACCCGGGGTTTGGTATCCCCAAGGGGTCTTGGAACCAATCCCCTACAGACACAAAAGAAAAACTAAGTTTTGGCGAAGTCAGAAGTTATATGCAGCTTTTCAACTCAGTGCAACCTTCAACCCCCGCCCGCATTGTTCAAGGGTCAACTGTATTTACAACCATTTCTACTTTTTCTTCTCCTTGAACTAGTCATGTTTTGACCCATATTTATTGTGATTTTGTATCTTTTTTACTGATTCACAGAAACTCCTTGTAAATTAAAGAAATTAGCTCACCGATTCCATACTACCTTCAAGTACTGCTTTTGTATTTATCGACAGCTAAGGTGTGTCCATTTCATTAGCCTTTTCAAAGAATCAGCTTCTGGCTTTGTTGATTCTCTACATTTTCTTTCTATTTTCAGTTTAAATCCTCTGTGCTCTATTTATTATTATTATTATTATTTTCTTTCTTACGCTTGCAGTAGGCTTACATTGCTCTTCTGACAGACTCCTAAGGCGGACGCTTTGGCTACGAAACTTAGATCCTTCTTATTTTCTTATATATGTAGATAAATTTATCTCTCAACACTGTTATCACTGGATACCACAAGTTTTAACAAATTACATTTTCAGTCCGCCTCCCCACTTTTTCTGCTTCACCTGGATAGGAGGTTTGGGCCAAACTCTCTAGTTATTCATTTTAGGATAATCCATTCTTCCCAAATTACTACGAGAATGGCTGTTCTTGTATTTTAAGTTGAAGTTTAAGCTAACTATGCACAAAAAATTAAGAGTAGATACATGTAGAGTTGTTCCCATGAAACTATCACCAAAGAGCAATAACTGTTAATTTCTCTAATTTCAAAATTGCTCTTTCCATAAAATCAGTTAAAATGTTTATTTCCAAAAATCTTTGTACCTTCAATGAAATATTATTAAATAATGACAAGGTTTTCTAAATTTAATGATTTTAGTGTATGGGACTTTATAAATACCCTTAGGAAATCAAAGAAGAGTGTACAGGAATACTCATTCTACCTCACACGCTTCCAGGTTAACTTCATACCGCATATCCAGGTTAGCGTTTACTCAAAAAGTGAAATGTTTATAGAAAAAACAATGGGCGGCACAGTGACCTTTTTCATAAAATTCCTTAAAACACACCAAATCAACAAAAGGACTAAATTAAAGAAGGCAACGTTAACAGTACCTGGGGGGCTGAGGCGGGGCACCAGATCGGACCATGCCTCAGGTAAGAGACAGTTTACTATTGAAGATCTGCGTATTATGATTGAATTTTAGTACAGTTCTCTCTGTAGATTCATTCTAAGAATCCACATAAGAGATGTGTGTAGTTAGAGATATGGCAGGCATTTAGAGAACTACACATTTCACTTTCTAAAGGTTTATATCATCAGTGAGTTAGGGACCTGCTGTTAAGTGTGGAAAAGAGGTAACAGGATTATAAGGGCCACTGTCCTGATCTGCAATCAAGTTCTAGAAGAATAATGTCCAGGAGGAAGATTTGGGGACAAGAAACAAATTCACAGTTTAGAAATATCTTCAATTATGATCATGAAATTAACCTATTCAGAGAAAACTTTATGCCTTTCACCACGTGTAGCCACAAACACTACAATGTAAGCAACATAAGTTCTGCACAGCAGCGGGCTCATTCCGAAGTAGCTGCATAGGCCAACGCCCAAAGGTACTCTCTAGAAACCCCACTGGAAGCTTTATCTGAGCTGATCCCTGAGAGAGAGGTTTTCACTGTGTTGGAGGCAACACAAGTGGCAGAAACTGCCTCAAAATGCTTCCACACTGGTTCCAAGCCCCTTGCCGTTAAGTCCCCCAGGCAGCCGAGTGACTGAAAAATTAGAAAAGAACACAATTTCAAATTCAAGTTAAAGAATACCATTCAATCAAAACTTACATTAAAAGTCTTAAGAATTATGGAGATTCTAGTCCTGTTATTTTTGAATTGCTAGAAGGTTTGAACAGAATTGTCTCAACTTGAAGATAAATGACAACAGCAAAAACTAACACAAGCCAAGGCAAAATTATCCAGCAAGACAATTTGAAAAAAAAAAAACATGAAAAGTAGAGAATATATTGTAGAACCCCTTTTGGTGAAAAGTAATATTTATTCCAGATAATAAATTAAAATTTAGTCGACAACTTGTTTTTACTGTCCAATAAATTAACGAGGCACCAAAAATAAGATTAAATGAAGCTGTCAGAGCAAAGTAAATGAATTAAAGAGAATAAAATGCAATCACATAATCAATAACTAATAAGAATATCTGATCAGTGATAGATTTCAGGCCTAAGACATAACACAAATTGATATAGAAATAGAGAAAAAATAAAGGTGATAAGTCCAAGAATGGTAGTTACGATGGTTAGTTTTGTGTCAACTTCGGTAGGCTATAATAGCCAGGTATTTGATCAAACACCCCTCCAGGTGCTGATGTGAAGGCCTTTGGTGATGTGCTTAATGTCAACAATCAGTTATCTTCAGGTAAAGGAGATCATATCTCCCTCCATAATGTGGTGGGCCTCATTCAAGCAGTTAAAGGCCTTCAGAGCAAACTGAAAATACCCGGAAGAAGAATTCTGCCTCGAGACCACAGTGTCAGTCCTACCAGGGACTTTCCACCATGCTGGCCTGCCCTGGGGATTTGTGACTTGCCAGCCCCAGCCCCTGCAATCCTGTACGCCAATTCCTTTAAGTAAACATCTCCTTGATAGGTAGGTAGATAGGTAGATAAATAAATGATTGACAGATTGACAGATGATAGACAAACAGAAAGACAGATACAGACATCGTACTGATTTTGTTTCTCTTGAGAATGTTGACTGATACAGTAGGTATTAAAAGCAGGCAATAAACAAAGAGCTAGAATATTGCCTGGCATATTTGAAAAATATATAATTAGAAATCCAATAAATGTAATTTTTCCTACATGGAAAGGATATAAGTATTTTCACACTAAGATATCTTACTTTGAGTCAGGAAACAATAAAAGCCAATCAATTCAGAGAGATATCCTCACACAGTTACTCATCAATAAGTTTAAGCAAAGAATGCTGGAAGCATTTTGACAGATTAATTGGATCACCTACAGAGAACAGAAAACAAGGATGATCGTAACCCTCTTAACAAAGTGAGGTGCCAGAGAAAATGAGCCGACATGTAGAGAGATTTGATAGAGGAAATGATGGAAAGGATGTGAAAACCATTCAATTTCTTTTTCACTGAATAGAACAGAAAGCTATTATCATGTAGGAAAAAAGGAAGTATATTGTCCATACCGCTTTCCTGAACTATGAAATCAGAGAAAAATTTATAATTTAATGTTTGAGCCAATTGTCTTTCTAACACCTAAAATATCTAAAAACAAATTGTTTCTGCTAGAAAAATAGCTCTGGGAAGCCCTTGATTATAGATAAATTTGAGCAAATATGGAGATACTGATTAATAAATTTTATCATTTAATATAAATGTTGGTTTGAAAATTAAAAATCCAAGAAGCCTAAAGTAATAAATTGGTAAAACAAACAAAAAAAGCAAAAACAAAACAAAAAAGAGTAAGTGAAAAAAATAGCAAGTATTTTCATCAGAAGACAGACAAAAGATACAGATAGTTCACACACAAAAAAATAAAAATGAACTGCACATAAAATAACTTCTTTACACTCAAAAAAATCCAAGGAAATAGACATATATTTTTCCTTTGCCTATAAAAATTATAATCTGTGAATTGTTCGTCTACATCGGAGTCAGGCAGTGTGGGAGGTAACAGGAGTTGTCTTTAAATCACAGATAAAAATACAAACAGAGCCTATTTGAAAACCTTTTTGTGATACGTTTTTATCTAAGTTTAAAATGTGAACACTTTATGCCTTAGCATTTCCAATATTAGAATGTATATACAATGATAGATGATTGCATATATTTGAAAAAAGGCACCTGTATAGCTGTTCTTCATAATGCTATTTAAAATAATGAAAAATAGAAATATCAGTTGTTCTTTGGTTAAATTATAATAGATGAGAGCACAATGTAAGCATTATAATTATGACTGATATCTGCATCTGTTTATGGAAACAACCACAAACACAAAGTTAAGTAGAAAAAAAATGTTATAAGATAGCATCATTAGAAAAATAATGTTGCCTAAAAATATATATTAAAAGTACAAAGGTATCTAAAATACTGGTCACCTAACTTTCCTCTATACAATTTTTTATTGTTTGCACTTTCTATAATGCATATGCATGCTTTTTATGATAAAATATTTTCTTTAAATGCACTCTATAAACACTGTTGGAAAAGGATTGCTTGATTATTTCAATGAGAGAATTACATAGAAATTGAATTTCATTATATAAAATACATGTTTTTCAAATCTAGTCTTGACGTGAGATGCTATGAAACAGTGAAGCATTGTTTAGAAGAAGCTGCAGGAAATACGAACCTAACACCACGTTTCATATGCTTATTACTGTGATTACAACGATGTTAATACAGACTTCCGAATTTCTATAAAAAATCTCCCAAAGCTTTTCTCCAAAATCTGAAATAATGAAGGGCAGTGATATAAAACCAGTACAAAATATTTTAATACTGATCATACAAAGGCTCATGTTTTAAAAGTTAATGAGGTAATATTCTAAAAAACAAACAAACAAAAAAGATATAACCTGAGAGGACATTGTTCGGTCTTCGTGTTCAGTAATTAATTTTACAGAGAGCCCACTGCTACCTATAATTTACTCCATCTTTTTAAAAAGGATGAAGATTACATGAATGTCATGTTGGGACATTTAAATAGCTGAGGTTGGCATCCTTATCTCTTATGGCCTTATCAATTTACATGCACCAACGCACAATATTAAAAGAGAGTCAGACTGGAATATAACCAAAAAGGCAAAATCTATATAATTTTATCACATGCTTATTGGGAGAATAGAAATGATAATTCCAAGTCACAAAAGCAAGAAAATTTTCAGAATTATTTAAGAGGGAAGAACCCAATAGACATGAATTTTCTAGTTATCGAAGAAGTAAATTTACCGTAAAAAAGGACTGATTCATATGACCTCATCACATATACTTGAAAAGTATTTGTTATTTATTATATCACTCAAAAGTATTTATTTGTGACACACTAACATCTCAGTATAATGTATTAAGTAATACATGAAAAGTCCCAATCCTTTCACTCCTATTCTCAGTAATTTCTCAGCTCACTTAACACTTCTCCACGGACAACCTTTCTAATGTTTGCAAGTTGGTGGGGCACATAAACCACCAATACCTGGTTGTCAGGACCATGACACTGGCCCACTCATTACAGCTTCAGAATGACCCGTAGCGATAGACCAACCAGATCCCCCCACTCCATCTGGACCAGCCACACAAATGCCAGTGAATCTATTATCAGACCTGGCCCACCAATGTAAGTAAGTCAGAGAACCCCAAGTCCAACGCGATGGACACTGCCCCCTGCAATCTACAGGCCTCTTATAAAGAGGACACAAAGGAATGTGGAAGCCAATGGTTGGCTGGGACTGGTCTCGGGAGTGTGCAGCTGGCCTCTTGCAGGGCAGGGGGTCAGCCAGCAGTCTGGAATCTACCTTTTAATGGTAAAGTGGCCTTTTCACTGAGCCTCAGGGGTCAGTTTATAGGTGTTCTATAAACATTTTATAGCTATTCTCTGGCTGTTCCTTTTTTTTTTTTATAACTGCCTACCTTACCCCTCCCGGAGAGGCTGACCCAGTGGGGGGTGAGGTAATGGTCAGCTGTGGAGATGAGAATGGACTGCTTTCTTTACCCACTCACCTTTCACCCACTGTTTAATAACCATTCGGCTATTCCCAGAACATGGAAGAGAAATCGGCAAGAGCGGCCCTGAAAAGACAAACTAGAGGAAATGGAGACCTGCAGGCCTCCCTGCTGCCACTCTGCAAATGAATGACACATCCAAGGTGTCTCCTTGACTGCCGGCAGAGGGTATCCAGTACAGGCCAAAGGCCGCGGAACCGGACCCGGGGAGGGCCACGGGGAGGCACAAAAGACCCCCTTACCACTGAGCTGGAAGTAAATTCCTCGCCTGGGGCCCACGCCATGGTTAAGGAAAACCTCCGAGTTACTTTCGGATATTATGCTTTTCTTCTTTTTCGTCCCTGCTATCAATTTTTAAGGTATTGCTCCTTTCTCACGTGAAATTTTTATCAATATTATTATTCAGACCTGGCAAGGCCAGATCGCGAAAGGACTGCCACCGAAGAGACAGACTGTTAGTCACGGTTCCTAAGAGAGGGCGACACCATGCCAAACCAGGCCAGGAGATCTGCTAACAAAAAGGCAAGGCCAACAGAAGTTCAGGAGATTTCAAAGACAAAACTAACATTGGACTGAAAATGCCCTTCTTCCCTGGAGAAGCAGGAGAGCTCCGTCAGGGGGCAGAGGGGGAAAGCAAGGGGAAACCTGGTGGGTCCTGAGGGAGGGGCCAGGGAGGCGGCGTCAAGGCTGACCACGGAAGGACCTCAGCGGCCTCGGGCACCGAGGAGCTGTTCCTACGGGCCTGGTCCCTGGCCCTGAAGTGACAGGCCAGAGGATACTGACCCAGAGTAAAAAGAGTCCCATGGAAGAGGTGCATGGGGGCTCGGGGGAAGGCCCAGATAATAAACCATTAGAATAAAAAGACATCCTGCTTGTTTTCCTTACTTCAAAAGTATGCTCCTCAAATGCTTTTTCTCTCATGTGTACACAGCTGACATATGAGCATGTTACCTCTCCCAGGACAGCATATACAGGCAGGCCTCATCCAATACGTGAGTTAAGTACATGTGATCTGGAAGGTTCTTCCAGAGACTCCTCAGCCCCTGGGAGGTAGACTGTGATGCTCTGTGTTTCCGACTAAGAGAGCCGTGACCGGGATGCAAAGCACGCCACCATGGCCGCCTAGCCGCGTGTATGCAGGGCACGCCTCTTCTGTGAGACAGCTGGACGGCCTGTCTGTGAGAACCTAAGCTGAACGCAAACCGGTGTCTCAAATAAGTATGCAAACGATAAAACGAGTCCTATCATTAAGTAACCACCAAGCAAATGTTTTAAGTTGTCTGGGAGATGTGTGTCAAACACGAAACTTAAGAGAACCAAAACACCTCCCAGGCTTCTGACCCTCCTCTCTGTTTCTTTTAACATGCTTGCTGTTGTTGTCTTTCTGGTGGGGAATACTTTTTACAAACTTTTCCGCTAAACTCTTTATAAGAACGTTTAGCTGTAGGGATCCTGTTGACAATTTTCCTCCCACTGTTTCACGTTATTTATCATTGAATTCGAAGAATCAACCCAGCAAAGTGTGCCCTACTGTATCGTACGTAGCATAATTGAAAGAACAAAGCAAATGTGTTTATCGAATGCAAGCCAGATGAGATTTCAAGAAGATTTACAGGCCAAATAAAAATTATCATATGAATGTATTAATAACATCCCCCTTCCCAAATTAAAAAAATACATATATTTCTACATATAGATGTACTATGGAAAAATTTGTATTCTTGTCTACCCACTGTTTTAATTTCTCACATATAAGAGTTCTTTTTAATTGTCCACTCATAAAGTTATAATTAGCCAAATTTCTAAAACATGACAATCATGCTGCTGAAAATCAGCCACAGTTTTGATTTACGGGTCTGCAAAGGATTACTTGGTAGCAATCAGAATGAATTGCACAGCTTATGTTCAAAGCTTTCTCATATGGCATAAACACAAGCAAATAGTATGGTAATTCTCCTTGATTGCTCTGGTTGGGAGAAACAGCAGAAGCCGCCAAACACTAGTATAGGTACGCTATCTCATGGGCTACATGTCAAGAAATAGCTAAGCATGCATACTGTCAAATATATACGTATATCTTCTATTAAATATACATATTTAAATTAAATGTGAAATTTCCTTTTTAGCTATGTCACTGAAAAACCAGTGCTGTGACGAATGGCTAACCATCTGCTATACAGATACTCAATTTCAGGATCTGTTTGCACTAAGGTGGAATTCAGAATATTTAGCCGAGCCTTCTAATTCTCCCAAAGTGCTACTCTGCATGCGATTTTTGTTGTTTCTAAACATTGTGGATATTCAAGGACAGTAGAGGAATACAGTAAATAAAAGAAAGTTGATATTCTCATTTAAAAAATAAAATTCTTGCTCCACCTTAAATGTCTGTTAACATGGTTTTGTAGCCAAATTTTATTTTTGCAGCAAATCAAATTTCCAAAGAGAATCCCAAGGTACTAGCAGATCATAGTCACTATGCAAATAATTAGTGACTATAATAATATCAGCATTAATATCTCTAACTCAAAGTATAAATACTATACACACTAATGACATGATGCTTAGGTTCAAAAGAGAACTTGAACTTTCAAAACATCTCTCTTACTCATCAGCTGCAGTTCTAAAGGATCAGGTCGTTGATTTCAGGATGTCCTTAAATGTGTAAAAAAAAAAAAACCCTATAATTTGTAAGTATGGGGATTTTCATATCCAGTTAGGAAAGAGTGTAATATGTCATACTGAAGTTTCCATCCCTGCTGGAACTAAGGCTGCTTCACAGGTTCTATGGTGCTGGGTGCGGGTTGGGTGGGTGGAGGTTAGTACCATTTGGATAGGAAAAAGTTCCTCCAAAGAAAACGGGGAGAGATGGGGAAAATGGCAAAGCATTCTACGCTCCCATAAAAGATTAAAGCAACACCAACACCACCCCAATACAAGACGACTCTCAAACACCTAGCATAAGAGAAAAACAAAAAGTAGTAACTTTAAATTAAAACTTTGAATGCTGAAAATAAGCTACTTATGTATTTTTAGCCCTTATGTTGGGGAGAAAATGTAGTACACCAAATTGTTAATATTTAATGTGCACATACTATCCCCCAGGCTTTGTGCTAATAAAATGATAAAAGTTATGTCATTTATCCCTAGAACAATCTTAAACCATAAAAACAATTGATGGCCCATTTTTGCAAATGAAGAGATGAAATCTTAGAACAGTAAGTGACTCTCCCAAGTCCAACCTAGTAAGTGAATGAACCAGGTAGTAAAGGGCTAAAAATTGTTACCTAAGAGTGACATTTAAAAACACATCCACATGTCCTTGATAATTTATACTTTATTAAGAAGAAATTTCTGACGATTTCTGAAAGGCCTTTTTATATTACTAATTTTTACCACTACAAAAGCAAAAATGACTCCCAGTAGAATTTACTATCCTCTAATGGGGTGTAAATAACTATGTTAAGACAAACCCCTCATCACACAGCGAAAACTATAAGGAGGTATCTGCAAAAGGTTTTTAAAAAGAGGTGGTTCAATTACACTTGGCAACTCCGGACTCAGTCCACATCAGCAAGGCTGCAGGAGTGAGCAGCGGATGGTTTTTGCAGTGACAGAGGTTGCAAAGGGGAAAGGAAACAATAGAAGCGGGAAAGGTTTGCCAAGATGCTGGTTAATGCCTTATATGGAAAATTTCTCTCTTTACAGGGATGAATGTTGACCAAGGTCAGTGGAAAATAACTTTGAATCTTGAGAAAATTGCAGGGTTTATCTTACACTCTTGGAAGGTACCTCTGTCAGGACACTCATCCAAGCCATCATCTTATTACTGTTTCTTTAGAAATGCCAAGTAAATAATTATACAGAGATTACATCAATTTAGGCAGAAGTTCCTATCCAAAGTTCAATACTGGATGAAAACAGCATGGAACTTCCCAGGAGGCAGATGGTGTTTCCACTCCGATGACTGACTCACCAATGACGGAGAAGAGATACGGATGAGGCCAAAGGAGGATAAACCATTGTCCTGGTTTACAGCTTTCTCAGTAACAATCTAGTATGAGAACTCAGGCGGGATATTATTTAATCTGTCCTCATCTCTGAAAGAAGTATATGCAATATTAATGGTTACATATTAAAAACTATATAGATTTGAATTGTATATTAAAATTATATATGTTAAAATTTATATATATTGCCTGAAATGGTAGGAGCTTAAACTGGTTTCTATCTACTTTTTATGGTTTCTTTGGGTCTCTTTTTAGCTGTACTTCCTCAAACTCATTTTCTCAAAATATTAGATTTATAAGACAAAAATGGAGAGATTTTTTCAAATAAAGATCCTATAATAATGCAAACTGTATGAAGTTCCTAAAATGGGAGTATACTAATATAATCCTATATAAACTACTTTAATCTTGGTATCTCGTCTACGTTTTCCTGTAGGGTATTGATTTGACCCTGCAAAGATACAATTGTATGAGCATATGCTACTTCTTCCCAGTTGTCCTTCTGCAATAACATGCAGAATAATCAAAAATCAAATATGCGTCTCAGGGTGCACTGGCAGAAAGGAGGGAGTCAGGCACGGGCATTTGGAAGACTTAAACTCATCAAGAAGACTGCCAATAGTCTTTGAGAATGAAACTGGGTTAAGCTTCCAAACTTTTGAATTCTGTAATAAATTAGAGGCTTAGAAAATTCCCTCTTCCTTTCCATTAATTTGTATAGCCACTTCTAACAGATATTCAAATAATGGAAGTGGTAAAAACCCAATTTCTTGCTCATAAGCCTGAAGAAACTTCAGAGTCAAATAAAGGATAAAATCCCAAGGATAAAAGGGTAGAAAAGCTCATTATCTCCATCCTGTTTATCCACCACATAGGAACATCCTTTGATATAAGCACAAGTCTATATCCAGGGCCAGGGCAGGAAGGGCGAGGGGAAGAAGCTAGCTATTTTATTTCTGTAATGGGTAATTACTGCATGAACTACAATAAAGAAGAGAATAAAACTTTCCGTAGAACAGTGGGGAGAGACCGCGTAACCTAAAGCATACATTCATTCTTTTGATAAAATCTGAGTGCCTCATATTATTCTAGGTGCTAGCTATGGAACAGTCATAGAAACCGAAGCTTTTTTCATATATCTCATTATCTGCTTATTTTCCTCAGAAATCAGAGGTGTAAGGGGAAATGAATAGAAAGACTATACTTGAGACAAGGAAGTAGAAAGAAAGGGTCCTGAGATGTCAATCATTTACATGGTCCTTATGCACAGGTGCTCTCCCAAGCGTCAAATGCTGCTGACGAAGTACGGAGAGGAATGGACCGTGAAGTTAATGAGAACAGCATCTCGCGGCGGATGGCCCCAGGACGGTTATGCACGGGTTTGAAAGGGAGTGTTAGATGAAGAAAGGCGCATACTGATTCTGACCATCTCCTTGGAGAAGTCTGGCTCTGAAGACAGGAAGAAACCGTAATAGTAACGGGTGTGTTTATTGTATTTTACGTGGATACATGAGAGCGTTTAATTAATGGAGAAACTGGAGAATTAAAAAGTTAGTGCAGGGAACTGTAGCTGTAAGACAGAAACTGAATATTCCGGGAAGCGAAGAAACAATCTCATTATGTATTTCTGAGCAATTAGGAGACTGAAAAGAAGTGTGCCTTAACCGGGCAAAGAAACTGCCTTTCAAAGGAGAGGAAGAAACAACCTGTGTCTTCCTCATTTCACCATGTCTCTAAGTCTAACAAAAAGCACGTAGGGAACGAGATCAACGCTGACTTTGATTCAGTCGGTTCTTAGTTCTAACCCATTTCCCGGTGAGGCCCACGACGCGGGTAAGCAGAGCACACCGAGAGAAGCAGCAAGGCTGTTTCTGTGTTTGGCACCGAGACGTGAGGCGCTCCCAGCATCTGGCTCTAAGTTTCCATTCATTAGAAACGGTCATCAAACAAGTAGGGGGAGGAGAGCAAGGCCGTTAGAGCAAGGTGGTTAGAGTGTTGGCATAACTTGTCAGAGAATGAGTGAGACGACAGGAGCTGAGCACCACGGCAGAAATTATGAGCAGCACGTTGAGTGAGTGGTCGTCAGGGTAGAACAGAACTTGTCCCTTGCCGTCGTGCCTCTGCCCAGAGGCTCCGCTTCGCGTCCAGAGAGAAGGCATGTTTGGGGTCACCCAGGATTATGGCTGTGTGGGAGATACCGTACGGAAACAACGGACAGGCAAGAGTGGGTGTTCCTGCTGAAATGCTGTTCCACGCAAACTACGCTGGTTAGGCGGGAAGTTGGGACTAGAAAGTGCTAATGAACTGGGGACAGGGACGGGATGGAGATTCACAGACATTACTGAAGTCAGGGAGTCGTCGTCCTTTTGGTTTCATAGTTTACTCCTGACATGTACTTACACTTGCTATTGAAGATAAGCTGACTGGAGTCTGATTCAATCGGCGGACGCTCCCTGGTGGTGCAGAGGCTAGTCTTCCGTGCTCTCAACACTACGGCCTGGGTTCGATTCCCAGCCAGGAACCGCCACCCCCGCCCCCCCAAAAAAAGAAGCATAATGCTGGGAAATTCCCATTTCTGCTAGGTTCATTGATAAGATCTTTAACCTAAAGACCCAGATTCTAATGTTATTCTGTTCCTATTCGGAATGTAAGAGGCCCCACCCTTTAATGGAGGCCTGTGGACTGAGCGTTCTGATCAAACGTCGAGGTATTGGCTAAATGACTACAAGGATAAAGTTGGGGAAAAAATGAAACTGGTAATAAAAAAGGACGGTTGTCAGAATCAGTAAGAGTGCTTACTGATATTAATCAGCTGAGCAGGACTCACAGTTCATAGTAAAGAGAAGAGAAGGTTTACTCACACTGTGTCTAGCAGACAGAGCCGGGATTGCACACCATGCTACGGGTCAGCGTACAAACACCACAGATCTGCTAAAGACCACCAAGGCAGCCTGTGGCCTCTCCTCTGAGAAGCACTGACCCACGAAGATCATGTGTAAGTCAGGCCAGATTGGCTAGCAAAACAGAACTGGACAGCAGAAGAAAAAGAAAACCTCTCAAAAAATTCTCCAACAAAAGTCTCCTTAGTAGTGTTCTATTGTTAATATTTGAAAGACGAGATTCTCTTTGCAGAGAGCTAGTTAGCCACCTGGGATTTACCCATCTCTTTTATCCTCTTTGCAGAACCCCCCCCCCCACACACACACACACACACAAATAGACATACTTCATCCATCACAGAACAGTAGACACAATTTAATATTAAACTATTTTATTAACTCATAGGAATTTCAAGATATCACACAATAACTAGGTAGCCAAAGAACGAACGTTTGCATTATTAAATTAATTTGGTTTAAAAGAGAACCTTTTCTCTTGAAATTTTGAATATTTACCTCACCAGTTTGAAAACTTCATTAGACAAAAGACGGGAACCACTCCTGATGTGGGCTGCAAAGTCCCACAGCTGTCCTAAGGATCTAAGGGTGTTCACCACCCTTAAAATTTAAATTAAATCTCTTTTCAAAGCCACATGGATGCCTGTTCTAGTAGAACTACCCCTTCTGTTCCACTGATTTTGTTTTCTAACAAACACCCCACACAAGTTTCTTGATTTGTGACTGCTGTTTTTACTTACTTTATTGTGTTATCAATACTTATGAACCTAGAATGTATTTGAATGATGGTTTCGAAATGGGTTAAGAGCACAGGTTATGGAGTCGGATAATCTGGGTTCGGACTTCAGCTTCGTTCCTTCCTGTCAGGGTTAAGCTTGAGCAATTATCTTCGTCACTCTGGGTTCGGTTCCTCTTGCATTAAAAGTAAAGGCAAAAACAGTGTCTGTTTTACAAAGTTCTGGTTTTCATGGTCTTGGCAAGCTGTGAGCACTACGTAAGTGTTGTCAAAGCAAAAAATCGTATTAGACAAAGGTCAACAAGTGAAAAATGCTTCATTTGGGACAATGGCAACAGGAGGGAGAGACCAGAACTCAGTCTGAATTCAACTCCACTGAAATAAAAGGTGGGGGAGTTGTAAGCACTGAGGTGAAAAAGCAGTAAAGAACGTTAGTGGGGAGAGTGGGCCATGTGTTGAGCATGTTGAGTGGTGGAGTTATTCCTTAATTGCTATGTTTTTTGTTTTCTTATTCTGTTTCTCTCAGTGATGAGACCATTTTTGCTCACTAATTGGCATCCATCAAAGATAGGGTCCTAGTCGCCCAACACAGAGACTGAGCTGTAGAGGTTCTACTTTTCCTGATGGTGGCATTTGAATGAGATGGCTCCCCAGTTCTCGAGGAAGACATTTCTGGGTTGTAAAACTGGCAAGAGGTATTTAGAAAGATCTACATCTCAAAGGGATAGACGAAGACTTTACAATCACACGTCTTCTAAAGTAAAGGGAGACCAGGGCCTTGAGTCAGGGAGGAGCTCTTGTCATGTTCAGTCAAACCGAGGGGAACCTGAAGTCCAGCTTCGTCAGTGGCCATTGCTTCTTTCATTCGGATCACTGTTGTCAATTTGAAAGTTTAAACCTTCTCCATCTGGTTAGTGAATGAACAAAAATATATTTTTAAAAATATCCCTGGGGTGCTATGAATTAATTAAGGTAATTTTTATTTTTCCCAGAAAGCTCAGAAATGTCTGAATTCAGCCCCAAACCCTTATTTTACTCTAATTTCCCAATATGTGACACAGGCACGAGAATTAATGGCAGATGGGAACCACACAAGCATGTATCTATAGGACAAACGAAAATCGCAGTGGAGAGAAGGCTGAGACATCAGACGACATCTTATGGAGAAGCCCCATTCCCTAAACCGAGAAACCAAAATGGAGTCTAATCAGGGGGGACCACACAGCCTCGGGGCCGCGCTGGTTTTCTCAGCTCAGTCTCATTTACTTTTGTAAAAAAACAACTGCAGATTATAATTTCACCAAAGCAGAGAGGGTCTGGGGAGAGAGTACAAGTTACAGAGAAAGGCTGGCCTTTTTACAACTTCTGGACAGAGAAGACCAGATCCATGAATTCTGACCTTTTCATTGCTCAGTGCTCCCTAGAATGAAAACCAACGAACACACACAAGTGCTCTGTAGCATTTCTCTCCCTTGTGGGAGGCCATCAGGCGTAAGGGGAGTGGACAGAGAGCAGAAAGAAGGCAGCACCTTTTCTTTAAAACCCATGACCCGTTGACTGTCACTATTCCTCCTCATACCCCGTGGCGCTCTTGGGCCAATAGGCAGTTGGTAGGTCAAAGGCTCAGAGGTCTCCTCTTGTCTTTCAGAAAGGACCAGCCTCGCTTTTAGGGTCTCGACACCATGCTTATGTCTCTTTCACATCACAACCCAGGAGTCTGTCATTCTAGCACTCCTCCTTCCTCACTAGCATTCTCATTCAGGATTCCCAAGTCCTCTAGCCATTTTGCCCTCTAAGACTGAAGTAACTGCTCCATTAGGTCATTCATTAGGAATGACCACTCCTACTATCAGCAGTAGTGATTGAGGACTTGGGTTTCTTCTCAGCAACTTGATGTATACTTCTATTCTCCTACTAAATTATTAAGCTCTTTTCTTAAACAAACCACAATTCATGACTCAAAGTTTGAAGAAAATCTCCTCCAGAGAAGACACAGATGGTGGTATAAAAAGTAAAAACTGCAATGGAAATCCAATTGTCCTTTATTGAGTGATGACTCACTTCCCATCAGCAGTGAAGGGAGCGTCCTATTTTCCTAGACGAGTTAGACGTAAACTGTAGTTCCAACATCCGATCCCTTTCTTGGGTTAAAATATATGAGACCGAGAGATGGATGGGAGATGAAACTTGTGAATGGAGAACTAAATTGGCACAGATATGGTAAAATGGATATCTAACTGAGCACTCAGAGAGGAACTTTGCGAGGCTGTACATTTGTAGTTTTCTGGAATCAGATGCAGGTGGAAAATTGAGAAAAATGCCGTGGTATTTATTTTTGATGACTGGGTTGTCACATGGGGCAATTGTCAAGAGAATTGTGTGTAAATTATTCAAATTGCTTAGAAAAGACAGTCTGTGTGTATCAATGACAAGTGGTTCTGCATAAGTCTGTCATCCAATAAAATGTTGTATAATCCTTATTATGGCATTCTAATAATACTAGGTTGGGATCTTCTGCAGGGTACGAATACCTGGAGTTTACACTTAGTCTGCAGGACAAAAAGGTAAAGAGATCATCGTATCCAGGGCATCCCTAATGGACATGGAATCCCAGGTGGAAAAGGTCCAAGAAAATATGGGGAAGTAGGAAAAGATGAAACCAAAGCAATGGGGAGGGGAACAAAGGGTTTACACTCGTGGTGGGAAAAGAATCACTTTACTGGGATAAAGCATTGTGGGCAGAAGGAAATGCAAATTAATGGGGGTAAAAGAGGTGGGAATTTGCGTCATGCCCACGTAAAGGCATGCATTTTCCGTGTATGGTAAGAGGGGAAAGGTTTGCAGACACGAAAGGGTAGACACTGGGGACAAGGGGTTTATTACTGATAAAGACTGAAATAGATGTGAGAATTGAGAGGAGGATTTAGAAAGGCAACAGAAAGTATTTCATGCATTTTTGAGAATCTAAATGAAAGTGGAACTATGAGTTCATCGTGCGACAGATCCGGAGGCCACGGACTCTCTCCATGTGGGTCTCGATTCTGTGTTGGCGTTTCATCATTACGTGCAGCAGGAGAACTGGCCATGGGGGTTGGCAGTCAGTGCAAGGTGTCCAGGTATTGGCAGGAGAAAGTGAACAAACATGCAGCGTAGCCCGGACAGACAAGAATGCGAACGGTAAGTGGGAAAATGGTAAGAAAAAGCAGACTGATGACCGATGACATTAGGAAAAAATAACCAAACAAAACAGAATTAGAGCAGCAGAAATGACTGTGGTCGGGGGTGCTTCACCTTGGGGGATCCGCGTCTTTTCTGGAATGCGTGGCTCTCTTCTCGCTGATGTGCTCGCCTCCTTTCTAGCTCACTTCCCTCGGCCAACGGTAGGGACAGAAACTGCATTCAGCCCCTTATTGGTCAGGAGAAACTTCTCGCTTGGAATTCGGGCTGATACTGAAGGGTCGATGGGTACTTTTTATACAGAATGACTGAACAGCGCAATGGCAGCAGCATCTCAGGAGCTCAGCATTAACTACAGAGATGGCCACAGTTTTAGCTTTGGCTTAAACTGAAAAGAATTAAAATATGACAGTAAATATATTACATCTTTTAAAACAAATCGACGATCTGGCAAAGACTACTAGAGGCAAACAAACAAACAAACAAACAAACAAATGTGACTGAGACGTGGACGAACATCTAAGAGACTTCTCCCTCGGGAGGTCCGCCGAACCTGAGGCGCCGTCAGTGCGGAGCGCAGGGGGCGGGGGACAAGATCGGGGCTTGCCCCAAGTCAGGAACTCAAGAGCAATCTCCCCACATTCACCTCCTTGGTGTGTGGGCTAAACTAGGAATAAACCTGATTCCCACCAAAAAGACTGCAAGGGAAATTGCTCTTCTTAGGCCTTGCCACAGAGTTAGATGAGAGGAAGATCTCCCTGGACGGCCTCTCCCGACAAGATGCCACGTGTGTGTGTTTACAGCTGAATTTTATACTACCCCCGATATTTCAAGCTGATCATTTAGTTTAGAGTGGTCTCAGGGTGTTATACTCCTGGGAACATTGTAAAAGCCTCTCTCAAGAAAGCCACAGTGACTATGAGCTTCAAAGAAGCCCCGAAGACCAAATTCCAAGGACACGAAGTGGCCTAACACACAAGGAAATGGACAGCCACGACACACAGCTCCGCTTTTAAACGTGAGTGAAGACGTCATTACTCAGTTTGTCCTCACTCACATAACAAGGGCATCCTCACAGGACGCCAACGAAAGCTTCTTTGGATGCTCAGGTCTGGGTTCCGCGTGCTAGCAGTTGCAAAATGTTTCTCGTGACACATCATACTGAGGGCACCAAGTGGACCCGGTCTGAACACACGACAACGCCGATTTATAAGTACGCTGCTGAGAAGCTATGCCGCCGTTGAGAAGGAAAATATCCACACCGAAACAAAGCACATGGAGCAAATGTGGGTCACTTAAATCTGAAAAAAAAAAAAGTAAACATATCTTTGCTTCCAGGATTACTCACAAGAGTTAGCCTATTATTCTCCTGGCACCTCTGGGGAAGGACACAGACTTTAGACAGAAACTTGACCAGGTCTGTCCTGCTTACTTCTCTGTCCATAAATGAGAAGGGGAGAATTCTAGCTCTTCAGGATATTGTAGGGAGCTATGCTATCCACCCCGGTTCCCACCTTGCATTTCCGGCATCTCTTCTCTCGTGTGACACCGCTGAACCAATTAGATGACTGCCTCCTGCTCGACCCTGGTAATTTCTTGTTTGTTTGTTTGTTTTCTTCATCTCTTCCGCAGATCTCGTGCTTAACATCGACAGCACACTCAACCTTGTCGTTGGCATTGTGCTTTAGCCTCTCTATCCAGCATTCTTGGAAGCAATGAAAGCACCTTCAATAATCTTTTAAATTTATAGTTTGGGTTTACATAAGCTAGACTTCCTGCCAACACTTTTCATATCATTGGACTAACTGCCTTGCGTTGCAATATGATTCTCCTCAGAAAGAGATTCCAGTATTCATTATACAGCTCTATTCCCAAGTTAGATCACTGTTGTGCAGGAAAACATGTAACAGGTCAGAGTGTTTTGATTGTCCCATTGATGAACCCCAGAGCAGAACAAGAAGAGAACAGCACTTTAAACCTTAGGAGAAAAACCACCTCCTTGTTTGAGGTCATGTATATGGCAAGTGTGTTGTTTCACTAGGAATGCATGTAGTAAATGCATTTTCATTTGCAAAATGAGGTTGACAGGTTTGCCTTTATTTTGTGAATTTTGGTTCCTGTGACTAGAAAAGAGGAAAGAAGTGAGACATCAATAGGGTAGCTCTGTGGCAAATAGAATAGCTCTCTCGAAATTACAGGGCTGGTATGTCTTTGCTTTTAAGAATGGTGTGACCATGTGAGAATCTAAGGACCAGAGCTAGAATTCAAATTTTCAATGTCTACAACTAGCCTTGGTTTCCCTGTTTCATGAGTAAATGCTGAAGGCTAAACCCTACTTTCTGTTAGTAAACAATGTACTGCGTCACTTCCTTGGTGCTGTCACTTCTGATTTTGGTTCACGAATCAGTTGTCCCCAAGTTGGAAATTTAGCTCATTTTTGCTACCAAGGGTAAGTACCGCCTCAGGGTCACAACTGGTAATGGCTAGCTCACTGTCTATTTATTTAAAAACACAATAGCCACCTCAACATGGGGCTCAAGCAGAAGATGAGTGTTAGTTAATCTTTGGAAAGAGATTTCCTGTTGCTAAATGTCAACAAGTAACCTTCATTTGGTATTGTGTCATTACAGTAATAACCTAGTTTACTGTTTGAAAGTTAGTCCAACACACGAAGAGAGAAACTTTTCTTTGTCTCCCATCCTGGGTACCAGTAGTTTTGAGAATATTGCACACAGCCCTAAAGTGATTAACCGATGCCTCAGGGGCTGCTGTGAAAATAAAAACAGCCATCAAAGAGGGGAAGTTCCCACCCTCTCCACCCCACACACTTCTACCCCAAGACCTATTTTCTATCCGCTTCATTTATGCAAGATTTGTTTGAATTCAATGATTGAATTGATGTCTAAAAAAGTGAAAACCACTGTGCTATTTAATCAACTAAAATGATATTTTGTTATAAATTATTTGGATAATCACAATTCTGCAGGCCTCATTTTATGCATAAACGATGAGTTTGAAAAGGTTTGTCTGAAACCATAACAACAAAACAAAACAGCACTGTTGTCCCTAACTTGCCAAAGATGACGGACTACGCCTGGTGGGAACATGCTGTATGCAGATGTGCAAATGCTTCGGCTGATACAACTATGATAATGAGAGTCTGCACATAAAATAGCAAAACAGCGAACTGTGCCCTGGCGTTTCTGACCGTGTCAGCAGTGCTGGTGGGTTTGAGGAAGCTTCCTGGTTGCTGTCTCCTGGGAAGTATGATGGAGATCAGTGATGACACACTGATTTTGTAATTTTCGCTTCTTGGATCTATCAAAGGTAGGGATGAATTTTTAGGTAGCCTCTGAGAGAGGGTAACACGTGAGCGCAATCTCTAGCATGCAGGGTATCGCAGAAGAACTTGTCTGAATCTTTCCCAAGCTGTTGTCCAGATTTCGTGGGGTCTTGGAAGAAATACGCTCCAAAATCAATTTGATGTTCTTATTGCTAATGTTTGCTTTATGGCCTTAACACTAAACATGTGTATACACATGTGGCCACTTAACAGCCTAATGTCTGCATTTGTGCAGACTGTAGAACTCCACTTAATTCACCTAAAAGGATCTTTTCCATGGGATAGGTGTTTCATCTTCACAAACTTGAGATGATGGAATGTGAGTAAGTTGCATGACTGGATTTAAGAGACCCCTCTTCACAGTGTTTCATTTTGAAGATCTTTTGAGGATATGATGAATACAACCGTAAGCCTGCACTAAAAATTGTAACAACGTGTGATATATGTTAATGAAGAGAGTCTGTCAAAGGCCACCTGACCTACCTCACATCTGACATTTACACTGCTTATTTACTCACATAAGACTTTATCAACAATGATACATGCTGTGTGCAATACCCCAGCGTAAATATTTTAAATGAAAATGGTGTTACCCCGTCACACTGCTTCACATTTTAAAAGGAGACACATTTTTAGAATGCGTAACCTGAAAGAGTCAAATTGTACTTGCGCATCTTCCACATTTCCACCTTTCATTTCTCTGTTGGCTAATAACACTGAGCACTTTTTATTACAAGGTAAGTATATAGATATTGAGCTGTATAACTACTTTGCTTTTTTCCCCCTTAATTGATTTAGAACTGTGTGAGTTATTTTACCACAATTGCCTTATTTTACTCATTTGTTAGCTTTGATGTTGAAATCAACTTCAGACTTTCCTAGTAACATAGAAAAATATTATCCTCTCCTAGAGTTTTTATCACATTACGTGCCAAATGTTTACCTAAGAGATCAAAGTATATGGTCCCATAATAGAATATTGTTTTGTCTCGGTCAAAGAAAAATAAGAGATATGAAATGAGTTGATTTCAATTCGTTTTGTAAGCTTCCCAGAGAAGTTAAAAATTAGTGTGTATTTTAAATGTTTCAAGGATATTAGAAGACTCCTATATCACCTTTCCTAATTCCCATGAGTCATTTTCATTGATTTTTCTCTACTTTATTACTAAAAATTCTGTTTCACTGCTTTCCTCTCTTTCTTTTTCGGTTTCTCTTAAGTGCAAATGATCTACTTATTACCCATTTTACTCCTGTGACTGTGCAAAACCTGGTGTTCATGCTTTCTTCACTGTAAGAGAACTGAATTTATTTCAGCATACCCAATGATTTCATCCATTAATGAGGTGCAGGTATGCTCACAATGAAGTTCTGGACAGATTGGATAGCCAGTGAATTTCGCTTTGCTGTTATCTCTGAGGTCCCTCAATCGCAGGACAGTATGCATCCATCTGAAAGAGCATGGAAGAGGGACCCTGCATGGTGCACTGCACGTGTCACGTCAACATGGGACACCCTGCGAGCTGACTGAAAAACCAAACTAATCAGACAACTTGATAAATTATCTTTTTTTTTTTTTTTTTTTTTTTCAGATAATTGGTATAGACCTGGATAAGCACGGGTGCAAACCTCTAAATTGTATTTCGTAAACTTACACTCATTCATTCATTTGTTTACCAAATAGTAGTTGAGGATCATAAGTGCCAGGAGCTGAACAGGACCCTGGGATGCAGGGCTGTGTTTACCACCCTGTGTTTACAATCCTGACTCCACTGTGAGAACGAGTCCTTGTGTTACTTTAGTACTTAACCTTTCTGCCTCACTTGCCTTATCCATTCTACGTGAATCATAATGGTATCTACAACATCATTTGAGAAGTAGAGCAGATTAAATGATGATTCATGCAAAGTGTCTTAAATCAGTGCAGAGTTGAGGATGTCAGTTTTTAGTACCAGTAGTATTAGCAGTACCATCTAACACACACACACACACACACACACACACATACACATGCACATGCACGCACACGCACACACACATGCATGCACACACACATGCACACACACACATGCACAGACACACACACGCACATGCACACGCACACACATGCACACGCACGCACATGCACACACGTGCACGCGCGCACACATGCACACAGACACACATGCACACACGCACATACACACGCACACGCATGCAGACACACGCACGCACACACATACACGCACACACAGGGCTGTCTGGAAAAGATCCAACCATAGATGCCTCTGGTTTTCATATTATATGGCTAGATACTTTCTGGACAGCCCTTGTCAAGCTTGAGGTATAAATTTATTTGTCCACCTTCATTTCAATCCCAGAGAAGGGGTAGTGAGGGGGAAAAGGTCAGACATCTCACCATAGGTCTCTAACCTCTGATCCGAAACACCTGCAGTCAGATATATTGATTATTCAGAAATTCAGGAGTTTATCGTTATAAAAAAGTGTCATTATTCTGTTTATTATAACATCGACAGCAGACACTGGGGCAGCATTACCTAAACAAAAGGTAAACATGAATAATTACATTAAGGAAGATAACTGTGTCCTCAGAATTGTGCACCTGTACCTGAGTTCCAGAAAACCCTCAAGGACACGTCCATTTAAGGTTGCGTGACACAACTCTCAAAGGCAATATAGACACCGTCGTGATGGCTGTACGGCCGACTCGCCTCTGACATCCATGGCCCGTCTGCCTTGGCCTCATGCTCACACTGCCCATTGCCCCTGGGGACCCACCCCCCAGCCTCTGCTCTTTGGGAGCTTTTCAGAGGCCGCGCATGACTCATCTCAGGGCCTAGCACTGGCTCTTTCTCTTGGTGACCTGATACTTGATTCCCTTTTCGATAGTGACATTTGTCCATGGGAAGATATGCAAACTACTAAGTGGGACACGCGAAGGGGCTGGCATGTGTTAAACTTTTGGTCGTGGAGAGCATGGTTACCTGTCAGTGCACGGCGGGTACATTCTACCCACCTTACCGCAATGCAAATCCAACCTTATCGTGCAATTGTCAACGCACGGATTGACACCTGCTCTGTCTCCTCGCCCGAACCGCTTCCCCCTTGTTCATTTGCAGACTGTCCCCCCTGCAGCCGTGCTGTACCACCTCCCATGCTAGGCTGCACCAGAGTGGCAAGTTGAACAGGGTGCTCAGCACACACACGCGTGTACGTACAGGGAGCTCCTGCTGCTTTTAACAGGGCAAAAACTGTGTGTGCTCCGCAGTGTCTCATTCTGTGTTATGCTGACACAATAGAAAGTGTGGTACAAGTTCACAGGCATTTGGGGGAAAACATTACTTCTAAGGCGTGCACCACTCGCTAAATGCCCCCGCTTCGGAGATGGGACCGTGTCCTTGGAACTCTACTTGGACGGCTCTGTGGCGCTCCAGAGTTTCAGCCCTGCTACGTGGGCTACGCTCACCACTACCCAAAGGCCCAGAGCGTGTCCGGGTTCGAACATCTAGTAGCAGCCGTAGCATACGCCATTCTAACCAATTATCTGTCTACGTACCCATTTTCTGCTAAATCACTAGACTCTTCAGGAAAGTTCCTGTGGTTTTTGCTTTCAGGACCGTCCTGTGCAGACACATAGACACTCGCATTCGAGGTAAGTTTTGGCCACAGAGTACTGACAAGGCTGTGTGGTCTGTGACAAAATTCGTTGTGAAGTAGGGTTGTTCTTGCATCGAATCCCTGGCCTTCACCCACTTACAGAAACCTCTCCTCCAGCACTATTTCTAATCCCAGCGTTTTCTGTGCCGCCCCTCCCCCACGAGTGTGTGCTGACCATTGAGAACCACTGCTCAGGGGGACACCGGGATCTCAAGAAGCTAGTAAATATGGGGCAACCCTGGGCTCGGAATGGCTTGCTGGAGTGACAGGAGACTGTGACTGGGGAAAAGGTTTACGTATTATATACTGATTATATTTATGTACATATATATATATATATATATATACATATATATATATATATACATACATACACACACACACACACACATATCCACATATAAAAAAGTACAAAAGTCACACATCACAGAAACAGGGTTTGTTAGAGTGACAGGACAGTTCGTCCAAGAGGGCCCCCTGTCCCAAACACCTCCTTCCCTTGTCCAAGTGTGAGACTTCACACCACCGTCCTCCGCTCGGACTCTTCTCCTGGGCACTTTCCGGCCTTTTTCTAAACCAGGGCTTCACGTCTTCTCTCCCAAAGACCAGACCATCTGCATGGCTGTCTGCTAACACTCAGTCAGGTGTCTGACAACCACTTCCTACTAGAGGGCCATCCCGGACCACTCGGCCCCGGCAGCCATCTCACCTCATCCATGTCACTTCCCCCACCATCCAACAGCCCTTCTCCACCCCCATCCCGCCCATCTGCGTTCTTCCCTTCGCAGCACCTCCATCATTTCATTCCTCCCTCACCAGAATATGACAAGGACAACCATCATCCCTCTGTTGTTCAGAACGGTGCCCTCAGTGCCTAGAACAGTGCCGGACACAGGGTAAGCACTGGGCTGGGGACCTACACGGATGGGCACATCTGCCATCCCTCCCTGGAGTGCACAGTCACCAAACGCCCTCACATCTGGTCTCCCCTTGTCTTTAATGTCCAGAACTGCTGGTCGGCTCCCATAGAGACCTGACGGAGGGCTACAATGTGAGGAAGGGGGTCTTGTCACAACCTCCCAATTTATTTTAAAGAACGCTGTTGACATTCATTTCAAATGCAGTTCCTTTACGCCCCTCCAATGTTTGCCTTATATATCTCACTAAAATATACAGCTTTTAATTATTTGGATCTTTTCCTGGGAATGTTTATATGGCTGAAACCATTAAAAATATGCTGGTGTTACTTAGTCACATTTTTACTTAATATTGGTTCTCTTAAATCTGACGCAGTATTAAATAATTTCCCCCAAATAAAATAGAAATACGGCCATTCCTGATAGTTGAGTGATTTTATCGCATTAGTTGTCCTGTCCAGATGCCATGGTTCTATGTTGTGTAAATGATTCTCTCATTACCAGATGGTATGGGAGAGCAAGTGCTCCAGGAGGTACATGCTGCGTGAGCCTGGACCTGAGGAGCTATAAAAAAGCGGCGCTTCCTAAACCAGCCAGCGAGGCCGTGAGCCCGGCCGTGCGGACGCGGAATGCAGACTCTGCGGTGGCCGCTTGACCAGATGTGGACATTCCTAAAGGACCCGCTCGGTCAACCAGGAAAACGGTTTCAACTTAAAGCTTAACGTGGGGATTACACTGCCCAGGTTCCGTGCCTCGAAAGTATAACCGGAGCAGAGAGAGAAACAGGAGAAACCTAACCGTCTTGCAAGCCCAATACAGTATTCACCACACTGACTCTCCGTGTCGCCTGTGTTCAGAATTCCACACGTACAATACGCCAGGTTCAGAGGAATTCCATGAAGATGGAGATAGCTGCTGATCACACTTGTCACTCCCAAACGCATCTGAATCACCAGCTTAACTGCAGTAACTCTAATTGCAGAAGGAGCGTTTGTCACACACCTACGGATGACCTAAACATTTACCCCCTCCTCATGGGAGATATTTGTACTCAACTGCCAGCGATTCACATCAACTCAGCAGCGCCCCAAGCGGCTCCCCTGCTGATTCCTCGGATCACACTGTGGTTATCCCAGGTGCGAACCGGAAAGACAGCGTCACTCGTCACTCGGTGGCACCTCTGCCCCCAGCCTGACGTCTCGTGGTCAGAGGGTCCCTTTGTCCTGTCCTTCGCCGATCGCACTGTTGCTCGTGTTCGTCTTCCTTCCCACGTCCGCTCACCTGCGAACACCGCATCAGAGAGCCACCGTGTTTTAACCCGGGTGAGGCATGCTCCCATCGTGAACCTGGTGCTGGAAGCCATGCAACCCCCTTAACGTGAGGCTCCTTTCCGGCCCTCGGACTGAGTCAGGTCATCGAAGGAATCAGGATTCACCGTGTTCCCGCGCCCCCACTCAACCTTCGTTCCCAAAGACCATCAAGTGGACTTTCTTCTCCCCTGAGAAAGCAGCCTGGTCCCAGCTTCACGACGACATTGGCATAACGCCACAGGCCCCGCTCTGCCTTGACTGCAGGTACCGGAAAGCCGATTCACTGCAGGTCCACTGACAACTGCTGTCAGCACGCCGCCCGTCTCTGCCCAAATGTTCTTTATGTATGTATGATAGTGAGCTTTATGTGACACAGTAGTTACTGGTGGGCCTTATTCTGAGGAAACTTCCACAAACCCAATCAGGACTGTGACAGAAGAGAAGCACAAAACAATCTGCAAGCAAATTAAGTGCAGATGAGGGCTGTCCGGAAAAACTCCAGCCGTAAGTGCTTCTACTTTTCATATTTCTCAGCTGGATTTTTTCCAGACATGAGCACGTATCCGCCTACACACACACACACACACACACACACACTCTCACTCTCACACACTCTCACTCTCACACACTCACACACTCACACTCTCACTCTCACACACTCACCGTCACTCACACACACTCACACATACTCACATACTCACACACTCACACTCACACACTCTCACACACTCACACACACACTCTCTCACTCTCACACACACTCACTCACTGTCACTCACACACACTCACACACTCACACACTCACACTCACTGTCACTCACACACACTCACACATACTCACATACTCACACACTCACATACTCACACACTCACACACACACACTCACACACACTCACTCTCACACACACTCACACGCACACACACTCACACATTCACACGCACGCACACTCACACACACTCTCACACACAATCACACACACTCACTCTCACACACACAATCACACTCTCACACACTCACACACTCACACACACACTCACATACTCTCTCACACTCACACACACTCACATACTCTCTCACACTCACACACACTCACACTCACACACACTCACACACTCTCTCACACACACACACTCACACACACACTCTCTCACACTCTCACACACTCTCACACTCTCACACACTCACACACACTCACACACACTCCACTCACACACACTCACTCTCATACACACACTCACACACACACTTACACACACACACTCACACACACACACTCACACACACACACTCACACAGGGAGCATACGCTGTGCATTAAACGCCTTTTTTACCTCACGTAGAGGTAGCGTGGGAATGACGCCACTTGACCGACTGTAGTGACAACAAAGTGACCAAGTCACTGGGGTGTTTTCCTCACAGAGGGATTTAGTTCTTGCGTTATTAGCACTCAAGCTAAATTTAAGGGTCACTGAATACTGTTGTATTAGTTCATGGATTGAGGAACACAGCCGTGAGGTCAGGGGCTCCGTCCCAGGTCTCGGCGTCAGGAAGCGGCAGGCAGGTGCCAGGGCTGCTTCTGGGTCAGCGGTCCCTCTGCTCTGAGGGACGATTTTTACTAAATTATGTTTTTTCAGCTCTTTCTTTCACTTCTTCACTTAGGGTTTGTAATCACAATTTAAAAGTTATGTCTTCTTTCCTCTTTTTAAATAAAAAAACAAAATTAGCACTCTATAGCCAATGGTAACTTATAAAGTGACTTCAAAACTAAGTGTATCATAATGTATTGTCAAAAGGACACTCCAAATGCTAAATCTACCAAAATTTAAATTTTTAAAATATTTTTCTATGTTATGTGACATTTTACATACAAGCATATAACACTGTTCAAACATTCCTCTTGCAGCTAAAGAAGGTACATGTTCTTCAAGCCTGTTTGCATATAAACTTTAATTTTTTTTCTATCCTGGGGGAGCAAAGCCAATTAGCATTCTATCAGAAATTAAAACTCGCTTCACACAGAAAATCTTGAGTAAAATGCATTTATAAACAGTCATCCTATTGTACTTAGTTTTATATGGCATGCTTCACAATCAGTATTTCTTCTTTTGTACTAGCAATGTTTCAGACTTTTTATGGGGCGGGGTTGGGGGGGGGTGGTCCCTGGCTGGGAATCGAGCCCGGGCCGCGGCGGTGAGGGCGCCCAAGCCTAGCCACTGCACCACCGGGGAACCCCCCGCAGACACTTCTCTTAAATTCACAAAATCTCTATTAACCTTTTATGAAAGGTTAATTGAGAGAAGAATTTATATTCATAATGATATTCACTTGAGTCAGGAAGCTGGAAGGAAGAAAATGACATAGTGAACAATGTGCTTTGAAGCAGAACACTTCATACAGTCTATGTGGCGTTTGATCACACTGGATTAATTGGGACTTAGCAGTGATTTCTTGAGTTCAAGTACAGCTGGGAGTCCTAAGGAGCCTGTTGCTTGACTGATCTAGCACATAAAAAACATCTTTTGGGGTCCATTTTCAGGAGGAGAGGGAGGAGAGGACAGAGAGGCCTGAAGGAGAATTCCAGTTCACAGCGATCAGACACGAGCTCTGGTTGGAACACGCGGGTGCACGGCTATCTTGTAATTTAAGATCCGGGTCTGCACACAGAAGACCTATTAGTTGAAACCTAAACCTCATATAAAGTGTTTATAAGAATTTGATTACTTGTGATATAATGCAGCCTTGCCACAGTAATACAGAGCATCCATATATGACTGTTGCAATTGTTTAGGTATATTTATTTTTCTTTTATAGTTTATATTAAAAAGACATCTCTCACTGTATCAGTGGTTCCCAACTTTCCGAATGCCAAAACCCTTTAATACAGTTCCTCATGGTGTGGTGACCCCCATGAAATTATTGTCGTAGCTACTTCATAACTGTAATGTTGCTACTGTCATGAATCGTCATGTAAATATCTGATAGGTGTTCTCCGATGGTCTTAGGCGATCCCGATGAAAGGGTCGTTCGACCCCCAAAGGGGTCGTGACCCACAGGTTGAGAACCGCTGTACTATATGAATATATATACGAGGACTGTCCAGAAAACAGTGCAACCATAAATGCCTCTGTTTGTCACGTTACATGTCTGGGTACTTTCTGGACAGCCCTCATATATCTATGTATCTTTATATTTCAAAAAATGTAAATTAGAATACACAATGCAAATGTTAAAGCATAGAAACAGAACCAAGGCAAAGAAAAGAACCTAGTATATCACTTGCTGTATATGGTGCTTTTCGAAGATATTTAATTTTTTTAAACAATTCAAAACACATGATCAACTAAAGTAAAGATCTGCTAGAGAGATTTGCCAACTTATTCTTTTCTAGTTATTTCCAAATATTTCCAACTATAGTAGACTCTCAGTTAACCAGCAGCCATGGGGCTTGGTAGATGCTGGATTAATATAAATAGACTCTGTTAACCGGAACTCAAGCAACCGGCACTCCCAAAAAATTTTTTGCCGGTTGCTTAAGAGTGACGGTTGCTTGAGTTCCCGTTAACGGAGAGTCTACTGTATTTTTAACACAAAAAAAAGTTTGAAATATAACAACAATTACTATTTACTGTGCAAATGCAGTGTACAAGACTTTAAGTAAATTACATACCTTCACTTATTTTACTCTCAAAACAAATGTAGGATACAGGTAATTTTGAGAGTTTTTGTTCACTCTCAAAACAAACGTAAGGTACAGTATCCCATTTTAAAGATGAGTAAACTGCAACACACAGAAATGCTACATAATCTTCTCGATGACACACAGCAAGTGAAAGATCAGATCTACATACAAATCCTTGGAACCTGGCTAAAATCCTATTCCGTTTTTCACTTACCCACACAGCTTTCCTTATTGTCAGGAGTTTCTGGCTCATTTGATGTTTTAATGCTTAGTGTTCACACCTCACCCTAAGATGAAAAACCAGAAGAGCTAAAATTCTGAGATGCTTTTACCTATCTGAGTGACGTTCATCATATGTAGAGTTAGAACATTATTGTTGCTCTTGTATAAAATGTGTTTCAAATGACAGTGAAAATATATTTTTAATCAGGCAGCATAAAGAATAGTTTATAAGTTTGATTTTGTGTATGATTTCTGTAGAAAAAAAGTGGAAATTCTAAATTAATAATATATAAGAACCTGTATCTAAATTGAAGTAGAAATGGTCAAAACTATACGCACGCAGCATGAGGCGTTTCCTGGGAAGTGAGACCTAGAATGTTCTCACATAACGAAGGACAGCTCAGAAAACAAACAAACAAACAAACACAAAAACAAAAACATTGGTTCTTATAAGAGCTGAGGAATATGGACAAAGGAAGGAACAATCCATTTGCCTACTGTGTCTTGTTTAGGACTTGTCCCAGAATCCCTGATTGTGGTACACACATTCCTCTGACAGTTTTACAAATCTTTTCTATATCTTTGCTAATTTACTGTAGGTACTACGGAAAGGCGAGAGCAATCCCGACGTGCAATGACCATTAAACGAGAATTCATGAAATGCTTCTTCGAAAACATGTATAAACTTGGAACCAGATGAGTAAAGGTGTTTTTCAAGCAAGAAACCAAGGCACAGTCTGTGCCGAAACCAGGCTAGGTTAGCAATTCTACAAGTTGTAAAGAAAATGCTACTAACGATGCTGAAAAGAGAATGCCACCGGACCAACCAACCCACCAACCAACGAAACAAAACACCTAGGCACAGAAGCAGCAGGAACACACAGGAGTCTGCACCGTTGTCACCAGTCCCAGGCCAGGCTCCTACAGAAGCGTGGCCCAAGCTTTCATCTGTATTCCCAGGGAGACAGAATTCAGAAATCCTCTGCGTGGTATTTTTCTCAGGAGTAGAAGTGTGTGGGGAGGGGACGCACGGCGGACCAGATGTCTCAGAAGAGAACGTCTTCACATAAGAAAAGCCCGGAAACCCGTGGTAATTCAGGTACTTGATCTGACGTGATCTTGGGAACTGGCAAATTCATAAGCACGCAACGCCCGAGTTCTGTATTAGGGTTTCTCAGAAGTGATGGAAGAGACATTCTTGACAGCTCCTCTACATCCTGTTCCCAAATTAGTTTTCTAATAATGCAAATAAAGCGAAGGAAGGCTGGGCGGACCGTCTGATAGCACGCGAGCGGTTAGCGGCACACCTGTCCTGGAACGCACGTTTCCTGCCTGCCTGCCGGCTCCCGGAAGGACCGCAGAACCCCGAAAAGCTCCCGAGGCATTCTGCTCATTTGGGAAACGCTTTTCAAGCCTTGAAATCAACCCAGGTCTGGACTGCCTGCAAAGCCATCGCCAGCCAGCAGATTCGCAGCCATCTGTGAAGCACCCAGGACATCCAGAGTGTCACAGCCACACAGGCGGTTTGGAAATGGGTTTTAATGAGGTGCTTGTCCTGAAGGGGGGATACGGCTTGACTCTAATTAAAGCTGAAGCCAAGATTTTTCTTTCCCGTTTCATTTAAAGATGATGTTGGGAGGTCTTTTCGGTTATAAAAGCTGTGTGACTCTGCATGTAGACAAACTTCAGGCAGGATTTGCAGCATTACCAATGGGTATCCAACAAGTGTAAAGAAAATTTATACTTTACTTTGGGAGGAGAGTGTTCTCAAACAGAAAAGTTTTAGTGTTGGCAGAAACACGCGGATTCCAAATTTATCAAATTACTGTAACTTGAGTTTTAAAACTCCAGCCCACTGAGTTGCTGTGAAAGCTGAGAATGATGGCCAAAGGACGAGCTCACTGCAGATTGTCTCTCCCACGGACGTGGAGGCTCAGGCTGGGCAAAAGCGCAATGAAACCTACTACAACCTCTTGCCCTGCTTCTAAATTTACCCTAGAAACGGCGCTCCGAAAGTCCTATTAGGCCAGAGCTAGAGGCAAGTTTAAGTCAGCAGGTTCAGAAGCTATAAGCTCATGTCTAACAGAAGCTGCCGTGCTCGTACCGCGAGTCAAGTACTCTCTGGAACTAGCAACCTGGCTCTCACAGTCCCTAACTGCACTCAGTACTGAAATGTACCCTATTCTAGCAAGTATGGGTCTTCAGTTACATCATCCTGATATCACGAGACATACATTTTCAATTGTATTACTGGAAGAAAAAAAAAGAAGGAAGAAGAAAAAGCTAAAGGGAGTATCTAATTATCACACAGGCAATTTTACTGTGTTACTATCACTCCCGTGCCAATTCTGTGATTCTTATCCCATGAAGCATCCCAGCCCATTTCAACACTCCTCTGGGTGCCACCACCAAACCAGCGGCAAAAATGGAGAGTCGTGCATTTGTAGAGATCTCAGGAATTGATAGAGTCTGAATAATGCATTACAGAATCGTAGCACGCATGCTGTTGACGCGTATTTACCAATTACTAAGCCGCAGACACCGCGCTAGACGCTGGAGATTTTCAAGGGTCTATGACGCAGTTCCTACGGTCAGAGTTTAAAGCCTCGTGGGGGAGACAGGCTTATAGGCGAATAACTGCAATATTTTATTAAATTAGTTATTATAATCCTAGAGGGTCTCAACAAGATATTTATAAGTTAGACTAACGGGTATTAGAGAAAGCCTCTTAGAAGCGATGATGTGTTAACCCAAAAATGAGTAGGATTTTCTAGGAGAAGCCAAACAGAAAGCAGCTTCACCAACAGGCAGGTGAAAAGAAGTGAGCCACATTAAGGCGGGAAACTTCTTCCAGCTTTCTAATTCCGTATGAATGGAAAAGCACGTATGACAGCCGGTTACATTTTAAGGTGGTGGACAACAAACCATGCTAGGGAGGGTGTACTTGATTCTCTGAGTAGCGGGACGACGTTTAAAGGTGACAGGACAAAGAGGTGCCTCTGTAGGAAGACCAACCCTGGAATGCGATCAGTTGTGGTGTTTTGTGAGAACCTGGGGAAAGAGAACTGATGCAGAGGTCGCCGAGGTGAAAAGGGTGAGACGTGAGCTTGACTTTCCAAGCTTGGCTTCACGAGTTTGATTTCAGCACAGAAGGTACAGGTATGAAATCTTTTTTGTCAATGACTGCTGCCAAACACCCTACCTTGCTGTGTAACAAGGATAAATGAGCTCACCACGCAATGACATCTCAATCTACTCCAATAACTTCTCAGTAAAGTCTGGCCTACAACTTTAAGACCATGCAAAGCCCCTTCTCAAAGAGCCCATGGTGAATTACCGGCAAATACAAGCTGTTACTTGCAGAAAGGATGGGGATGGGAAGTATTTCTTTGTACCTTGAAGGTTGACTGTCCTTCGATGTGACCTATTAGAAGGCAACTGCCTGCATCCTGATGGCTTTATAATAGAATATTCAGGTACAGAATTTAAAAAAAAAATACATGCATTTTAAATGAAAATGAAAAACTTAAAAGCTATGAAGAAATAAGATAAAATTGTAAGGAACTAGGATGATTTCTATAAATGAAGCAAAATTAACCAGAAAGTTTTAAGAAATCATTTCACTGAATATGTGAGTTAGGGCTTATCAGCAAAGCGACTGACAAATGGTCAATATAGAATTGATTATAGGAACACAAATATGAGAGGGCCCAGGGAAGTTAAAGTCTGAAAGCTGATGTACAGTGAGAGAAATAATTATTGATCCATCTGCAGGGGGCACTAGCACAGGTGAAAAGGCAGGAGTTTACAGGTAAACTGAATGCAGTGGTGATGCAAAGTGGGAAATCCCAGAGCAGCCCAGGGCCCGCAGACAGTCATCTGTGGGTGGGTGTCAGGCCAGTATTAGCAGGGCCACCACTGGGGACACCAGGGCAATTAACACAAGGCGACTGAGACTCACTAACAACTCACATGTCCAGGACTCCCCTGAGCATGCAACCTTCTGAGAATAACGCCCACCACTTCAAGTTCACCATCCAGTGTCCATGCCTCCTCTCTTTTGGTCATTCTAAACCATACCACGCAATCCAGTCATGCCGACTTGGCCTTTTTATAACCGTCTTTTAAGTATACATAATCTCCAAACAATTACCAAAATTGTGCAGCTCTCTTACAAACAAAATATACAAATGCTGAGGCAAAACAGACTCCAGAGTCTCACTTCATCCAGCTTGGAGAGACCATTCTTCTAGTGGAGTCACGCTCCTCTGAGATTCCACTGTTCAAATATTCTATAACTGTTCTTAACGCATTTTATGTAGATAGCAGATGAATAAGAGACAAACGAAGAACTGGGTAATACCTACCCACACACATGGATTCACATCGAAGCAACAAATAAACAGAACTGCTAATGTCCAGCCGCATGGCCACAGCTGCTCCTTAAAACATTCTTCTTTCCTTTGCCCTCAGGAAGCATCTCACCTGGGCACGATTCACTGCTTGGTGCATTTATCCAAACTTTCGTTCCTGAAGAGTCTGTGCCAGAAATAGTCTTGTCCAACTAGTTGTTTCATTTTCCTGCTGAAATTTATCACATGATACAAATGCACTAGGAAACCCCCCACAAGGTCCCTTACGTGTGAGACCTTCTCCTCCTGGCCACCAGGAATGAAATCGATGCATTAGCAACTCGTTCACCCTTAATGGTCAGGCTCTCCTCTTCCAGAAACTTCCTTTTCTGTCTGTCAGATCAACGGTATGATAATAAACCCAAAGCAAGGTGGCAGTGACACCTACTCTAGTAGAACCATTGCTTTGTCCCTCTGTAATACAGTTCTCCTTTGAAAACTAAGACATACAAAGTAGAAGAACCCAAAGGTACAGACTCGGGAAGCAAAACTCTCATTAGAGAACCTTTAGGGGTAATCTGAGAGAAACATTTCCTTTGTCACAACAGACAATATAACTAGACTAACAGATAATCTGTATGTAGCTCAGGAGTTTAAAATAACTGTAAATATGTGAAACAAACTACAACAAAGGATCATTATAATGGGTTAAATAACAGGCAATTTTAGGATAGGTATAAATCACTACCTTCCTTAAAAACAAACAAACAAACAAAGAAACAAAAACAAACTTGAGAGAGTTTAACTTTTAGAGAAAATGACACCAAAATTTTAAGATAGTCTTATAAATATACTATAGTCTCTAGGGAAGGCAACAGAGGGTCTTTCATTAGCATTCTAATTCTTCTATTCTGCATGCTTTCCTAAAAGATTCTATTTTAGGTGTTATTTATATTACAATATTAGATAGATAGATTCCAAAACCATTATGGCACTAAAAATGGTTTGCTGTAATTTCTACAAAAGTGTACAATATGTTTACAGGAATACAACAATGCACGAAATCTATTATTTTTTCATTTCTATCTGATATCATAACATTCCATACATATTAAGAATGGAAAGAATATTAATAACAATACCTTAATTATTGAAATACATCCTATTCTAATTAGATCACGCTGTTATTCGTTCACTCTGACTCACTCTATGTATTAAGTTTCAGCAATGCCAAGGAATAAGTCCCTCAGCACTAAAACCTCATTTTAAACCTAGTACATTAATATTTGTGGCACTCAGATAATAATTCCTTTGCTAACAGATGTCACCCCAATAAGTCTAACAATAAAAAAGAATTTAAAAAAAAAAGTAAAAAAAAAAAATTCCTTTAGAAGTATTACCTATAACAAGAAGATTCACAAGATAAAGTGAAACAGGAAATAAAATGAATTTTAAGAATAGGTTAAAAAGATACATGGATATCAGACTAATAAATTAAGCTAAATATATCCTATTTACTAGCAATTGCCACAATAAAAATACTTCTTAAAACAAGTTTTCATTAGCAATAGTAAATTGTAATCTATTGAGATTTAAACTTTATGAGAACTGAATTAAGACAAATGAAGAAAGTTACAAATTCTCATGGAAACTTTTAAATATGATTCTAATAAATGGATAGACATACTATGTTCTTAGCTAGAAGTACTAATTGGTATAGAAATGTCTGTTCTTGCCAAGTTAATTTGTAAATTTAACATACTTCAAATTAAAATCACAACAAATTTCATGTGTATACATGTGAGAAATATATCATTATATTACATTATATTGTATTAATAAACCACTCAGGAAGGAGACACTGCACAAATTTTCAAAGACAAATAAAATATTAAATATTAAACTAATAAAAAGCTTTTTGAGAACTTTTTTTTGTTTGTTTCAAATAATGATTACATCGCATTTGAATGTCTGAAAACTTTGGAGGGAACCATAGGTATGGCAAGTCCTTATGAGGCATGCTGCTGGGGTGAGAATGAGCAGACGGCCGATGAAGCTAACCAAAGCTCAGTGTAAGCACAATGCTGTGTGGGCTGAATCTTCATGTAATGATGAGATGAGTTATGAGAGGCCAAGTTTGGAATGCTGAAGGACCAGGAACATGATATGTGAGAACCAGGTGGGTGCATGACCACGAGAGCAATATGTCTCAATATTGCCACTTTTTATTTTATAAAGAATAACCACAGTGAAACGGTGAGATGTGTAAAATGTTGAGTAGCACACGATACACCTTTAATTACACAGATGCACATACGCTGTACAAGCAGTTCTCTGTTAAGGGTACCTAGGACAGACTTTTTAAATCTCTATCTTTCTAATGTAGATGAATTAACGTCTCCATTGCATTTTAACTTTGGGATTCCTGGCTCCTGCATGCTTAATTTCTCAATGTTCGCGTTCCAATACTAGATCTGAATGACTACACATCATGGGCATTTCTATCTGCTCAAGATGTTTCTAGAATGTACCATTTAACCTTTAAAAAAAAATTTGCAAGGGAAGACTCAAAAAAGCAGAAACAAAGAGAATCTGCTCTGTTGATGAGCAGCAGGTCTCTTTACTAACAGTTGGATGAGAATGTGAAAAGGAATAAACACAGTAGTGACAGAAGGTAGAGAAATGACAGAAAATTAATGATTATGTATGTGAAATGTGTAAAAAATCCTCAGATTGTGGGGGCAATTTCCAAATGATTCAGCTTTGCAATCAATATCTGAGATGAAAAATGCAGAATTTTATAAAAACAAGATTTCACTGACGTAAAACAAAGCAACAATACCTTTTGAGATAATTTATATGCACATATAAATAGCTTCCAGGATGAAGTATGATGTGCAGACTGGTACCCCGGGAAACTGTTGGAATATTTCTGCGCCGGCCTCCTGGAGGGTTTGGCTTAAGCACAGCACGTGGTGGTGCCCTCACGTGTGTACAGATGCTGCTTAATTTCTGTGCACTCGTTTAAACCAGGAAGCTGGTGGGAGGTGCCACTATGGCTTGTTGTGTTTCTGAGACAACATCCTGCTTGAAGACTGCGGTAGCTCGATGGAAACAATACATTTTTAACAACTGAGGTGCAAAAGAGTGTACTTTGACCCTAATCAGGCTCTTGGAGGAATCCTAGAACAGACTTACAGGAAAATGACTCCATTTATATAGTTTAGGGACACGAGAGGGCGCTCCCTGACGCTCCCTCGCCAACCGCTTGTCTCACTGCTGGCCACCACCTCTGCTTCCCTCCCGTCGTGCATGTCCGATAGGCACGTGTGATTTCTCTCTCTCACCCAACCATCACGCGAGCGGCCGGGAAAGTTGTTGATGTGATAGGAAAGCATTCTTTCTTAGAAATTATTCCTAATTTAAAACATGTTAGATACTTTTTTACTTTACCTTCATCTTGTTTCTTGACTTTAACATGGGTAAGATTTATATTGAATTTTCACTGAAAATGTGTGTGTGCGTGTGTGTTGCATTCCAGTGAATTAAATGAGTTTTTAAATGCTTAAAATTCTTGACAGCAAGTGTTAATGAGGAACTTTAGAATCTAATTTGTTCAAATGGAATAAACAGTGCTGAGTTTTATCATCCAACCTGCCCCAGTCACCAAAAGTGCCTTCATTAAAAAATACATAATTTTAGTCATTACCACATATAAATGTTTACTGAGGAGCCGTGGGGCTCACAAACTATAAACAGAATTGCAGGCTGATGTTTTGTGCTGCCATGGACCTAAGTCACCTAGAGATACTACAGAATGAACTAACACACGTCGGTCACTGAATGTCTATTCTGTCCAAACAAAATAGTGAAGTGGGTAAGGAACACTTCTTGCCTACTCTGCGGATGTCACCTCTTCCTTCAGATAGGACAGACTCCTGGTTGCCCAGGCCCCGTTGTTGCCCTCCGAGGCCGAGCTCCCCCGTTGGCTTTGGTGGCATCACGTGCTGTAGACTTCGCTCTACTCTCCCCTCTACACTCAAATAACCGCAGAGCCTGCTCTTTATTTCAATTACTGAGAAAGATTTGGAAATGTGAAAAACAATCACTATCATCACTCCCAGGTTTTAAATCCAGCACAAGAGGAAAATATATGTATATGTATGCAAATATCTACAACAAATTAGAAAATAAGATCAAAGCCATTGCTGGAAACTGAAGGACAAGGAAGTACAAACGAACCAGAGATGAGGAAAGACACTGAAGGCAATCTGAGCGCAACGAGACACATGGAGGCAGAAAGAGTCAAGGTAGACACAGAGAATAACAATTAATGGTGACTGAAGGAAAATAGTCACAGAATGTCTGCCAGAGAGCTCTGGCTTTATGTCCTGGCAGACCCTGACTAGTATGCTGAGGAATGTAAACTTTCTCTATGGGCAAGGATAGGCGAGGGTTTCAAGCAAGGGATAGACATGATTAAATTTATGACTTAGTAAATTTATCCTGAAAAATAGTGGTAATTAACTTGAGCAAATAAACACAAAACGATTGCTATTAAAATATTTTACAATTTTTGTAACAGCTACAATGAAGGCCTGAACTAAGTTACTAGTGGTAGAAAAGTAATGTGTGAGACGGATGTCAGGAAAATTAAAAAGGAAAACCCAAAGATAGAAACACAGGAGAGTTTAATCAGCTTCACAGTGTCCCATGAACTCTGTGTGACTTAAGGTGGCACCAATGAGGGCAGAACCGTATGTTTTGTTATGCTGGTTCCACATTGCCTAGAAGAGCTCATAGCACCCAGTAGGTGGCCAATAAAATACTGAGGAATGAATTAATCTAATCTATCTTACAGCAATGAAGGCCCTCATATATGTTATATAATATATGTTATATAATATACGTTATACATACAAGAGCTGTCTGGAAAGTACTCAGCCACGTAATACGAAAAACAGAGGCATTTATGGCTGGATTTTTTCCAGACAGCCCTCGTATATCCTGATAAAGATTAGAAAAAACTATGTATATCAACAAGGAGTGTCACAAGCAACGTAAGAAACAACATACATGAAATCTAGTGTGTATTTTCTGTAAGTAAATTGTGAGCAATTTGGCTCTGCTGACACTTTGCTTTGCAATGTGTCTGGACTTTCTCAAAAGAAGCCTTAGAAAAACCTACAACAGCGCTGATATGCAGTGAAGGAATTGCATGGATTTTATTTGTTCTTGGTCCCAAGATACAAATTGACAAGTGTCTTGCTTAAGAAGATACCTAGTATATCTCTAGGCAATGATCTTCAGATGTACAGGAAGCCCTGACCTTAGGATTCCAAGGGATATGACAACAGAAAACACCCAGAGATGCAAGCAGGGAAAGCTTATAGGTTTTGAAATCCAATGAAAGATAAAATTTGCATTGACTGTCGCCACTATCCAGTCATTTTAAACACACATCTTCACATCCTTATCGACAAATGGCAACCTGCACATTTTTCACTATTACATCATCCTGCAGTTATGTTTTACGTCTGGGTTCACTAAAAGAAATGCCTGAATTTACCTTTGAAGTTAGAAAATGTCCTGGGCCCTATAGATTATTTGCTGGAATCTGGCAAAGGTCTGGAATATTTATATTTTTCCAGTGTTGTAAGACATTTAACCACCCAACCCGTCTTATTTCGTGGTCCCAAGTGTAATTTCTGGTATTTCACCATACACATCACTAGCTACTAGAAATCTGGTTTCCCTTTTTCTTAAAATTTCCCCTACACTTCAGCACTTGCTTTTGTGATCCACAGGCTGACTGATCTCCACATGTTAACTGATAGAGCGACTCCCGCTCTCAGGAAGTAGAATTAAATTCAGGAAGTTAGGACTGACAAGGCGATGGAGCGAAGCATTTCTGAGGGCTTATGCTTCTCCAGCGAGGAAAACGTGCAGGCATGTCTTCGATTGTGTGTGTGTGTGTGTGTGTGTGTGTGTGTAAAGATCTTGTTTTGTGCAGAATGTTTGGCATATAGAGAAAATATAATTTCAAAAAAAGAAGTAAATGTTTCAGACATTTAAAAATATTTGGATTGTGATTTAACCTTTCTAACACACTCTCTAAAGTCAAAATTTAGTTGGGTTGGACTTGTTTTATGCACATTTCAAGTCATAAAAAAAAACCACTGAAAACTACTAGTTTCATATTAAGACTATGAAAATAAACCTACATTGATGAAACGCTTAACTAAGTTTGGACCAAGTTTGATAAAAGTTTTCCAAACACTGGAAGCTCTTTACCGTCGTCCTTCCATGTGGATTCAGTAGGAAACCCAGGCACCAGGGGCTGTTCAGACAGCTGTCACGAATAGGAGAGCAGTCAGTGCTCCCTTCGATTCACCACCGCACACACCCAGCACCCGCGTTCACACACGGTGGTGCTCCCATCGCCTCCGAGGGCTACCTGCCTCCCCACCCCAAATACCCAGAGGCTTCCGGTACTCTACTCTGACGTTTCCTGAGCAATGTCTTTAAGATAATTAGAGTACATTGAAGACATTTTTTTTTACCTGTTGATATTACATTATTTTTGTTTACACATGATTATTTTCTCCAGGTACAGGAATAGAAAGAATACCGAATTCAGAGTCAGAAAACCGGTAGACTACAAAAATAAATTATTTATAAATAACAATGACTAGAAATAACTTTGTGACAGGAAAGTGTCCAGTGAGAGTCTCAGGTTTTCAATATTTCATTTTGCAAATGGCATGAGATTGGGAGGAACTCAGGGATAAAAAGAAAAAATAGGTTTCATTTCGAGCAGAACTTTAATCAATGGGTTGTAGATTCTGGGGCGCTGGTACGACAAGGAGTCTGAGAACAAACACGCCTGGGCCAGAGAGCAGAGCCCCGCACTCAGTCTGGGGGAATGTCAGGGGCACGGGCTGTGACGCCCAGGCAAGGGGGCCGTGCAGGGGCCGTGTCTGCCCAAGGCTATGTGTCAGGTGCTCCACACTCTAACAGCCTGTGATTCACTTATTCCTGTCTCCAAAATAACTTCTATCACCCAAGAAATAGGTCTATTCGTATTTTCACAGCTGGAGAAATTACTGTCAAAGTATATTTTGAAAGTTACAAAGTACCCTTTCTACCTCTTTTTAAATGGACATTTAGTGATAATGTTTATACTCAAATAGGAGAATGAACTGGTTATAAAAAAATAAAATAAAATAACAGAGGAATAAAAGGCTTTGCCAATACATGTGTTCAGATATTACTTTCAATTTCCACAATAAAAAGTACATTTTTTTCCACAACAATGTAAGCGTGGCCCTGCTAAGCTAAGCTGCTCTCCTCCTGCTATAGCGGGTGGCTTTTCCCAAGTGAGGGAAGTGAGACACGGACGCAGGAAGTCACGTATCGCAAAAGCATCTGCGTCTTTTACAGAAGCGTTCATCTAGACAAATGTGTGGACGTCTATTAAAGGAAAATGATTTTGGCAGACTCCTAATAATATAGAGTCCTCAGGCCCCGCTTTAAAAAGACCGATTTAAGAAGCAAACATTTATTTCATGAAAATAATATTAATCCCAACATTAATTCTGACACTAATATAATAGTAACACAGGTAAGAGCTCATATTTGCCACTTACTTTGTGCTACTGTGCTAGAAGGTTTGTATGTAGGAATTCATTTAAGCCTCACAATAGCCTCGATAAGTTTTGTTATTATAAGTTGAGATAAGGAGTAAATAATTTGACTAAGACAATTCAGCTGGTTGGGTTCATGATTCAAACACAGAAATCTGACCCTATGTTGCCTTTAATTAGAAAGGTACAGCAAAGTCATAGCAAAAGAAAGGTACCATATTTTTATCTGACAAGATATTTATTACTGGAATAGAACACAAATTTGTGAAACTCGTGGATTTGGGTTTATTCTTTCTTTCAAGAAAAATGTTTTGAGTGCCTGCATGTGCTAGACACTAAAACAGATGCTACAGATACAATATAGGAAAAGATACAGGGCCCCACACTGCAGAATCTGTCTACTTCTGGACATAAACGTCAAACCGAGGCCTGTGCTACGCAGATAAAGAACGTTACAGTAGCCCTAACATGGTGGAGTATGGTGAAGCATGCTAATACGTGGCAAATGATACACAGCCACACCTGCACTGCACAAAAATTACCATTTAATGGCCTCATGGTAATGGAGAAAAGAATGCACAAAAGTCACAAGAGCTTTTACCTGCACAGCTGGCTGTTTTCTACTTGCAAGACGTGTCTGGATGCGAGGAAAAGTCACTGGGGCTCCATTTCACAACGCACCAACGAAAGGCAACCAGAGGTACAGACCGCAGACAAACGTGTCCGAACTGCAGCCCAGCATGGCTTTGCATGTGGCCCAACACAAATTCGTACTTTCTTAAAACATGACGAAAATCGTGCATTGACCTTTTTTTAGCTCATCAGCGATATCGTTCATGTGAGTGTATGTTATGCGTGGCCCAGGGGAGCCACAAGGTTGGACACCCCTGTTCCAGGCTGTTGGGCCCCCTCCGTCTACACCTGAACCAAGTACAGTTCCTCTTGGAAGGCTAAGACTGCTGACAGAGCTGCCGAGTTCTTAATCCTCCGGCCCATTAAGCTCTGTTGTAAATAATAACAGTAAAACTACCACATTGCATCACCTGGATTGTGTAGGCTCTCCGAAACCATTTTCAAATAGGGAGTTTCCTAAAGACACATGATTCAATCTCACATAACAATTACTGAGCAGCAGCAAATGGGGTTTCTGCTCTTGCAGCTACGGAAACATGGTTTGGGGAGCACTCCTCTGTAAGCATTCCTATAGCGGGTTTTGCAATCTTAGCTGTCCTGTTGTGGTCTGACTAACAAACAGTTACTCTAGCCATGTCACTCATATTAAAGTAGAGGTGTCCAGGCAATTTTCCAAACACTATAAATTCTCAGTTTTCATTAATAAATACATTCTTACAGTGCAGGCCCTAAAAATGGTGGTAATGCAAATGTCCTTCATTGCCTCTATCTTTCTCTGAACCGGAAGTTGAGTTAGAAAAAAATACATAGCAAGGGTTAGAAACAGATTGTTTTTTGATACATACTGATTGGACCATCAATTAGTTTTCATTTTTAATTCTTTCACAATCATTCGTGACATGTCATTAGCTGGCACCAAGTTACTGGGCCATTTTCAGTGACCCACAACTAACTTTTCCTAAAGAGGATTAGAAAACTCTACATTTTTTCTTTGGAAAAATTGGAGGTCAGCTGAGAGGTTGCTTTGGTAGAAAGAGTTAAATCTCGACCAGCTTAATCTCCTGAGGGATTAAGTACCTCAAACCAAAGGAAGTTAAATGCTCAGTTTACCGAAGTGTGCAGAGAGAAAGAAAACCACCCGTCCATGAGGAACCCCACCTCGTGACCAGACCCCCGTCTCCTCCCTGCACTGAAGGCCGTGCTGCAGCCTTGGACCAGCAGAAGCTGAGGAGCAGCCTTGCTTCCTAAGAACCCGGTCCGTGCAAATAGAATTTGAGAGCTGGCTGAGACAGGGTGTAAATCTCCCCTGTAGCCCCCCAAGATGACACCATGCCTTCTGCCAAGTCTCAGAATCCCAAGCGGACCTAGGAGATGAGTAGGAATATAAATGGAAGCTCCTGCATGTTTAAGCTCGTTCCTTTAGAGTTCCTACTCCCACAGATGGATTAAATTTTTACTATTGGGGAGGAACATTCTTTCTTCCAAACATACTCATGTAACAAAGTTCAAGTCTCATTCCTCCTTCACTTGCTCTTCGGGGCCTCTGCTTAATACCACTGCCCTCTCTGAATGTGAAGTTAACACATTTGTTCACTTCGGTAGGGTTGGGTTCCAGGAACGCCAGGGGGCTCTTGGGCCTCGTGTTTACCTTAGGGTCAAAGCCATGGAAAGCCTGTCACACAGCTTCTTCCTGAACATGCTGGCTCATTTATTTCAAGGGTTCTATATTCCCTGGGAAGTTGTTCTTTCCAAAGTCAATTTTAAGGTTACGCAAATATTAGTGCATCTTGCAGTATGTCCCGTGTGCTTCCTTTGATTTCTTCTACATGCAAAATCCTAAGACAGTGTCGTAAGTTCTTCGGGGAAAGTTGCTCTGCACTTCCAACAAGGCAATTTTCCTTTTAGGTATATTTGTCCACGTGCCAAGGTGAATGGATCTTAAAAATACATTCAGAAAACTGTAACTGATGAGAGCATAATCCTAGATTTGTTGTATTCCTAGGAAACACTAATTTAAGGACTGGAAGCTCTAAATCTCTCAAGCTCTAATTTTTTACATTTTCTATTACATACACACAGAGAAATAATTGTAATTGTTCATGAAAATAGAAGATTACAGAATACGTTCTGCCCATGTTCAATTCTATCGAAATCTCTGTGGTACTTCATTCCATGAACTTGATTGGGTTTGTCTGAACTCTAACCTGCATTTTGGGCAACTAGATCCAGTTGTTTTTTTTTTTTTTTTTTCAGTTGACAACAATAGCTAGATTTCCTTATTTATAAAAAGGAGCATTTTCTTTACTTAAAGCTAGTTAATACTTTATTTTAAAATATCATAAGATAATTATATTTTAAAATTAAGGTTTCTAAACAAATGATTATATCCTAAATAGTATTTAGTAATTCTCAACCATGAAGAAGGCTGTTGACAACAGTACACACGTTACTTCTTAAGGTCAACAGCTTCTACACTAGAAATTTTTTATATAACAGGGTACCAGAGATAAATATACACATTTTAAGAGATGTTATCTATATATTACTTTTCGAAGTTGAATTGAATTGTGGTAGCAATGTGTAGTATGATGTTCACTCAAAACACGGCATTTATCAAATGAATGCTAGTGTCACCACGTGACAGGCAGGACGGTCAGAGAAAATGGGGGAAGCACGGCTGTCCTTGAAGGAGCACAAGATCATGTTGAAGTGGTGTTTGAAATTCTAGAATGTTGTTCAAATTTTCCCCACGTTCTCCTGACTTAACGCCTTGACTTCTACCTTTGGGGGACCTTAAAGGATGTGATGTGCCATAGAAAATGGGCTTCACTGGCGGCGCTTTGGGAAGAAATAGAACCGGCATGAGTAGTGATACAAGGGGACACTTTGGTCAGCACTGCTCAAGCCGTGGTTCGCCGTAATCAGAAGAGTCTGGACGCTGATGGTGACCACTTTGAGCAACTCTTGTCACTGCAGAAGTCAAACGTGACTTGTATCGATCTTTTGTTAACAGTATATATTGAGTACAACAATTTTAATATAGTTTTTTCCTTTCTGAAAGTGTGTCTACCTTTTTTGGCACCCTCTGTATATAAATTCATATATATCTATAGCTATCTATCTATATATCTCCACATACACATAGATGTATAGACACACACATATAAAATAATATATAGATGTACATATGTGTATATAAATATCTCCATATGCACGTATGAGGCCTGTCCGGAAAGTATCCAGCCATGTAATAAGAAAAATAGAGGTCTTCATGGCTGGAGCTTTTCCAGACAGCCTTCATATATCTGTATTATTAAACACACATTTCTGTAACTTTATACTTTAATAAACATCTTTATATCATGAGATGAATTTATGCTAAACATTACATTATTTTAGTACAATATATATATTTCATTACTCACATTTTTGCACACAGAAAGACTGTTCAAAATCGAAATGCTTTTAATATTTAAAGTGCGACGACCTAGTTTCAGGTCTCTGCCACTGCATTCCTGAGCCTCGTTTACGAGGACCACATTTTGAAATGTTGTCACTGTCACCTCCTTCAGATTAAAAACATACCTGCTCTGCACATTTGGCTAACGCCCCAAATTAGACACTATTTGGGGAAAAAAATCACTAGTAAACTACCATAGTCAAAAGAACCTTAACTAATTTAATTAGTCACATACAATATTTAACAAACATATCTCATATTTAATTTTTAAATGATGCTTAATTACATTTTTCTCATTATTCTTTGGATCACTTTTTCAGGATAGCCATTTCTAAGCACCGAAACATTTGCAAAGTAGCATTTTTATTTTTATCACCAAAATGTTAGCTAAACGTATTCTATACAAAACAACAAAATGCAGTTATTAATACCAATAATAAATCGTACGGGTTTTGAAGATCTGAAAGAGGACAATGAAGGAAAACTTACAGGGTGAGCTTATGGACCCACTGATTCAAGTGCGTCACTTTCACTGAGCCCCGTGGGAGGTAGCTTCAGGGTCCTCGTGGGCTTTCCCACTGCACAGCAAGTGTGTTTTTTCAGTAAATCTACTCTTTCGATGATTTATCTCAATTTCACCAAAAGCCACACAGTGGAAGGCAGGTGGGCCGAATCGCTTACGGAACTCACCTATCAGAACGAGCGCGTGGAGCGTGAAGTCACACTAGACTCCGGTTACGTGTGCTACGCGAACTAACAGGCCACGGAGGAGTAGACTCCTGCGCTGCTGGGAGCACGAGCTGAGTCGGCTCCCCCTGCACCTGCCCCGGCCCCCTCAGGCCAGGCCATGACTCCCGCGACAAGCACTGCTAGATCACGCCTGAGCAGAGACAGGAGCAGCGACTGAGTAACTTGTTTATTTACGTTTCCTCAAGTTTTCTCCCAAGTCCGGGACTCCGTTTCGGTCCATGCCCACTGCGGTTTTACTTCATTCGGGGGCATAACAACGTATCAGACGTTAGCGGGCCGACACGAGCGCAGATTATTTGGGTATTTGATGAGGCCGTAAGTGAGGACACTGCAATCGCACGTCCTTCGGGAAGCACAGCCTGGCTGTGTTGGGACAAGCCATACGTACCAGAACAGCTTCTGCACGCAAAGGCTTCAGAGGCTCACGTTGTATTACTCTGGAAACTACCAGAACAAACACTCGTGCTAAAATGGTAGCGACAATTTTTGTTTTAATCATCATCATCAACAAAACATTGTTCACTCTCTGAAATACTTGGAATATGATCCATTTCGTATTCAAGGTCAAGGTTGAGGGCTATTATGATGAAAGGAGCTACTTATCGGTATTAGGTCATTTGATCTGGGGTGGTGATTAGTGCGCTGACCTGGATCTGTCATTGCCTGAACAAATCTCAAAAACAGAACCGACAGGAGGGGCTTGTCTAAGAAGAGTCATTACTCACTCGTGTTCCGGTCACGGATTTAGAACCGCACAGAGTGTCTGCCCTCTAACGGCTTTTGATGAGATACCCAGAATAAATGATTTCTCAGATTCCTTCCTTCCTCCCTCCCCGAATCAGTTCATTATTTTGGAGGTTTGTGTCCTGTATGAGGGTTGATTTCAATGCTTCCTGTTTTGGATGCTGCTTGTTGCACAAGGTGCTAACCTGACATGCTGTGTGTCACATTTTCAGACTGGCAGCTGTAAAGTGCTGGGGCTCTGGTTCGGCTCACCCTGGTGCCTCTGACACTGCCAACAGTAACCCTGTCACTCAGAGCACACACACGAAGATGAGCTCCTCATGGAACTGCGAGGCCTTTTCCAAGCCCTCTGTGTCTGTCCCAGCCCCTTCCCTGGTGCTCGCACGCTGCACTGTGGAGCACTCTGCCCTATCCAAACACATTTTCATGAAAAGATCTGGTTAACTCATCACACTGTGATTTATAAAGCTTGTATGCTGTCATCCCCAGGTGCATTTGAATTTTAACCCCACACAGTGAGCCTTAAATCAAAGGAATGACTCTTATAATTAACATGAATAATTTATGGCCTCTGTGAGCAAGTGAGGGGTGGATTTAAGAAGTTAGGGAGTGGGTTTCTCTTTGCCCCTGCAACTACAAATGAATAGATGCTTACCCACCTCTGTGATAGTGACCATTTAGGCATCAAATCATTCTCACCTTTTTTTCTTTCTCTGCTATGGATACATAAAAATCTTTGCCTAGGATCTCAAAAGAAGTGATGATAGGGACTGAAGACTTTATGGTTGAGTCAGAAGGAAGGGGAAGGCTGGCTCCCCGATTTCAATCTGTGCCCTGGGGTTTTGAAACTCACATGCTTCACTGCAAAATATCCCAGGTGTCTCCATTCCTTCTCCAATGTCCCCCATTAACAGGAAGGAGAAAGACATCAAACAAAAGGTGACTATTCTGATATCCATTCCCAGGGAGACCCCTGCTGGATCTGTTTTCTGCTTGGAAGACAAAGTAGAATAACACAGAAGGGGATCTCTTTACACTGGATGTTGTGGAGAGCTGCAGAGTCTCAGCACTCATGTGTTGCTCTTTCAAGGTGCCAGTCTCTGAGATAGCTGAAGGAAGAGATCACAGGAGCTCACCACTCATCTAACACTGTCAGAAGCCCAGTTAATGAATCTTCTGAGACTGAGGTGCTCCTATGAGTTGGCCAGCCTAGAGCTATGAGAAGCAACAGCATCGTTGGTAGCAAAAAGCAGTGAAACGGAGCCCTGTGTCCTAATCAGAGCCCTTGGAGAATGAGGCCAGCCCTGACTAAATGCTTCTACTCCAGAGACAAAAGTCGGCTCTAATTTCCACAGAAGCAAACTGAGTGTTTAATTAGAAAAAGCCCAGGACTCCCAGTATAGAGATGGTGTCCAGGACAAGCCCTTCAGAATCAGTGGCACCTCATCCCCAAATAAGCTCCATTGAAGCAGTCAGCACCACTTACAAGCTCTGCGACCGGGAGCTGGCTTTCTCCGTGACAGAACGGTGATAACTGTGACTTTTACCTACCTCACAGGGTGGCTGTGAAAATTAAATAAGGTTATATGTGGAAACTTTCTGACACATTTTAAGGTTCAACATTGTCACTGTTGCTAGCGTTATTATTTTATAATCCTTAGCACCAACGGTGATGCATTGGCAAAGTGTCACTTACTAACTGGTTTGAAGGAGATGGAGAGAGAAAGTAAAAATTTTTTTTCCCTTTTTTTCCCTTTCATCACAAGGGTAAACATAATGCTGTGTCATTAGTTCAAGTTTAAGCTAAGACTGCTCCACATTTCTACACATCTGAATACTGAAACCGTACTTGACTTTGGCATCAGGCTATGACATTTAATATGTCCATACAGCCCTGCATGCCGGTAAGCATGCGCTGCATATTATTTTATGATGTTTGAGTTGGACTCACACTTTCTGGGTGCACGTATTTGTGTTTTTTCAGATTCTCGTGAAAAGCTGGAGGAAGCTGTTTCCAATTTCATGACCGTTTATCACTAATCCAAAATGACTGCAGCACTGCCTACATACCGACACACAGGAAGCCCCCAAGAATTGGATCCATCATATATTTGCCCAGAAGCTCTGTTAAACCAGTTTTATGCTTCCATAGATAAAGGTGACAGTTGGTGCGAAAGCAGACAGAATTATACTGAGCTACAGAATGGAAAAAAATTAATTTATGGAATGCAACAGAAGATAAAGGAACAATGACGTTGGTGCTTTCAGTGACTGCTTGATCACTTGAACACTTACTGTCCCTTTAAGTTCCTAATAGTCTCCTTATAATCACCTTCAGCTGTAGTTTTCATTCATGAACAGATTTAATAGAAAGGAAGCCAAACCATGGTTTGCACTTGGGATAGTTCTCTTAATCAGACACAAAATGGTTTTCCTGGAAAACCTTCAAACAAGTTAGAAAATATTGCAGCTGTGAAGTAATGAAGGTATTCGGAGTTTCTCAAGCAATTTGTATGAACATAATCACAAATGTCATCTTGGTAGGTATACTTAACGCTCCCAACCAGCTTGGAACATCCTGAAAGATGCCTTCCTGAGAACAAACAGGGATGATCTATGAGCAAAACTTAATTCAATGATACTTACATTCACTGTTATTCACAAAGATACTTGATGTAAATCCGTATAAATGATGCTTTATTAAAAGCAGCTCATTTTAAAAGGTTTACTCCCTATTTTGACGTATTCTTTATTAATGTTACTTTACAATTCTATTTTTAAATTGTCAAAGTCTATGCAAGATATCTGGAACATTTAGTGTTCTAAGTGTAAAGAAGGCTTTTGTACAAACATATTCATACTAGCATTATGTGAACAGGCTACGTTAGACAACAATCAATGAAACTTTAGAAAATAGTTAAAAAGAAGCTGGACTGCATGCATTGACTGGAATACTATTCACTTGGTAAAAAGTTTATTAATCAAACAGGGAAAATGCTGATCCAATAAGGACAACTGAAAACATCATTTATAAATTTTACTCCAATATAATAAATGTTTGCATTATAAAATTTAGAAGCCCTGTATTCAGATACTAGTCTTGTGGTGGGACTATCAGACTGACAATACGATTCCTCTACTTAAAATGCTGCAATGACATTCTATGAATATTTCTCCTAAAAACATCACTAACTATTCTTCCCTCGTTCTCTCAACTCTGCTCACACTGACAGTCTCCCAAAGGTGGCCTCTTGCTTCAATATTCCATCCCATTCTTCCTTTTGCTTGGAATGCTTTCTCCACTCCAGTCGACCCTGACTTCCTTGAGCAGTTAACGTCTAAGAACTCTGGAATATCAGTTAATTCTTCATTCTCTCGGAAGCCTTTCCTAATTCAATTGGGGAAATAGGGTTTCCCTGGCACGCGGTCCCTTGAAATGCACTTTCATATCCCCTTTGACAATTTCAATTAATGATTGGGGTAATTATTTAATGCTTCTCTCCCACAGCTGAACACATATCCTACCAGATCAGAGACAATACTGATTGCTACCACTCAGAATACACAATTGGTACTCAAAAATTCCTTGGTTTTTGGTTTGAATACAAGTTGTTCTTCTGGCAATGGCGAAGTAGTTTATTCAAACAAACCCTCCCACAGAAAACAATGACATACACACTAACAAAATACATACTTACACACACCAGCGCGCACACACCCACCCTGGAGGCAAAGAAGATTCCCAGGTTTACAACTTGTCGCCTGGGAGAAGTTTCCATCACCCGGTTAAAGCCAAACCTGTGACAGAACGTGATCTGTTACTGGCCTGAAAAAACCAGAGGACACCGTTTGGGCTCCCACAGCAGCTGCAAAGTGAAGGGGGTTGTCCCGGGGAGCGCGGCAGAGGCTGAGCCCCCTTTGGGAAGGGTCCCGGCACTGGGCTGACCGGACGCCGTCCGCTAAGAGCGATGCCCCTTCCAGCCCCGCCACGAGACGGTGGGCAGAGTCCGTCCTCTGGGTTGGCGTGGCGACCAGTTCACGCAGAGTTGGAAATAACCAGCCTCTCTGATCACCAGGTGGAACGCTGCCTCCTAAAGGCCCAATGACACTGTGACCTGAACAAGAAATACACCGAAACTTAAACCGCTGAGATCTGGCCGCTGCTTTTCTTCAGCACGAGCAAGAGCTCCCCTGAGTGACAGCACAGCACCGCGTGGCAGTGAGCTGGGGCGTCGTGTGTGTCCAGTAACTACCAGCATTTAAAATACTGCGGGGACCCAAATGTCGGGAAACGTATTAACTATGGATGTGATGCTCCAAATATCCAAAATAAGATTTCTTAACTCTGAAAATAAAGTTTGATCTTAAAGCAAGCTTGAAAAATACGTTCTCTGTAAACCTGTTATCTCAGTAGCAGATTATGTTCATTAAAAGAAGATTCCACAGTATTCAGAGAAGTAAGCTAACAAGCAAGGACTGTCAGATAAATGCTCCCATTGCCCCAGCGTTTGCTCCTACGCTCTGTGCCATGTCACCTGCTACACGGATTAGCCTCCATTCACAGCACTCCAGACCCCACACTTCTTCTAGCTATTCTTAGCAACGTGCTCCCCTATCGTCTCGTCATTCAGGTGGAAGGAACAGCATTTCTGTATGTATTTCATAAGCAACGAAAACGGCATTGCCTGTGTGTGTTAGATATATACGGAAATACGCCAAAGTACTGAATACTTCACGTAGTTTGCATCGTATTTAAAGAATACACATCATGGCAGAGCACCGGATGCTTCAGCGGAAAAGCGATGACTCTACTTGCTATGGCCCAGCCTCCCCTGAAGCGCCGTATAGTGCTAAACACACCACCTGAGCAGAGACTTGCAGTTGGAACGGGGCTACCCGAATGCTTGTATTTTCTCCACGTGGAAGGAAATGATCTACATTACAGCCATTTTACTGTTCATCACAGAGGATGAGCTGAAGCGGAGTGCATTGCAGTTTTATGTCCTTCAGAAAACCAAACATGGAGTCTGGCTTTTGGGGCTCTTTGTTGTTGCTGCTGTTGTTTGGTTGGTTGGTTTTTCTACCGGAGCTGCATGTGGACTTAGCACATTCACTGAACGCTGAACTGGAGCTAGTGACTGAGGACCTCTCTTAATTGCTCCCTAAGGACATGCTGTGCGCTAACACGAGATGCACAGAAGCCATGAGGGAAACCACCCGCAGCTGGCCACGACCTCGCTATTCAGAGAGCCACGTTCCCGCACCCTTTCCCGAAGCGGAGGTGCGTGAGAGCGCTTGTAGTCGTCACGGGTTTTTACTCTTCTGCGTGGAAGCGTCCCACCCAGTAACAGAATCTTACAGTGATGGTCGGGTCACCACCAACTCCCTCATTAAAAGGCGTCCCTCGCAGTGTCATGAGGGCTTCCACGCCATTGGAAGTCCTTGCTCCCAGCTGGGCAGTTTCCTAAGCTCACAGGGAACACGATCCTGGGAGGTTCTACTTCACATCTGAGTTACACAATTTTTAATGACATCCCATTACCTCAATACGTTTTGTTCTGTTTTGTTTTTAAATTCTAAAACAAAGGTTAACAACATTGATAGAAGAAAGCAAACCTCAGGACCAGATTTCCGTTGTCATTTTACCAAGCACACGCCTTGTGTGTGGTGTAAAACTCCAATTACCTTTCATTTCCTTTTCTCCTTTGCTGAACAGAGTGTGTCTCATGGGGGGGCAATGTTGGGTTCAAAAAATCCAAATGTAAAAGTCAAAGCCCTGAACTGCATGGAGCTGATGACTGGATTAGGAAGAAACAGAGGAGAAATCGGTGATGCTTAATGTTATCGGTGAATACTACTATTTTAGGAGCACTGCAGTAAACACGCGCGCACACACACATTTTACCACCTGCTAAGAGGAAACAAGAGGGCGGGTAACGGATGACCCTTCGGACTGTGGGATTCACGTTGGAGAAGAGAAAGGCATTACCTCTTGGGGTGGAAAAACACGTGCCGGTACATAACAACAGGAATGGGGACGCCACAGAGCCCCAAGAGCAGGACGGCGGGGTCCACGATGGGTACAGCACGTGCGCTGGGACAGAGGAAGGGGCTCTGACAGGACACACGCGCACCCGCATTTGGACAAAAAGAGATGCTCCTGAAGGATTCCATCTTGACTTTATATGAAACAAAACAAAGAAACATCAATGCGCTGTATTTCTCTACACAGAGTCCATTCTGGGAAAAGGCGGGGATGAATCAGAAACGCAATTCTGTTTGATGGAAGGGTCCAAGGAGGGAGGAGTGGGCTAGCTAGGCATCTATTTGTGAAAACAGTGCAAGAGTCAAACCAGTACCTTGGAAAATTCCTGTGAGCCCTGTCTTTATTTCTCTGGGACTACGGCAGTGGAGAGAGACCACTTCTGCACGCTGGCTCTAACCCCCCATGAACGGTCCGCGGTCCTGCTTTAGTCTCATGAGTGACATCGACTCCTCGGCACGCCCCGGATGGACTACGCCATCTGAAACTGCAAAGGAGCCAGAGCTGTCCCGGTCTCGGTGGAAGTCCTTTCTGGGCTCCAAGGTGCACAAAGAAATGTAGCCACAGAAGCCTTCTCCCACGCACTCAATGCAGTAACTTAAGCCTTTGTAAAATAAAGCAGACGGGGGCGAAAATGGTGTTCTCACATTAATTTTACCACTATTTCAAGGTGCTTATATTCGTTTGGCTCCTTTTTACAATGAGACAGAATGAAATAAAAACTAATTATGGTCATCATTAAACAGGGTCTCCGGGAAAGGTTCTGAAGTGTCCTTTCACATGTTGGCTTAATAAACCTGCCCATGCCAAGTTCACTTCCAGTCACTCGGCAGCTCGCGCCACGCAGCCAAGTCAAAACCATGACGCTCGGTCTCCGTGGCCGTCCCCGGAGCACGGGTGGCAGGGAGCACAGCTGCAGAGACCACGGCGTGGGCTGCTAAGAGGCGTTATCTGGTCAGGAAGCTTCCAGAAGATAAATCCGAAGCAGAAGACGTTAATACTCCCTAAATATTACTTTCTTTATCCCAGTTTATAGAACATCAGTTCCTTGAGAATCTTAGAGTTTTACCAATGAGGACTCGTGAGATAGGTGGTGGTGTGTCAGTTCTGGGAAAGGGTGGAGCACGCTTCTCAAGTGCATATGGAATCACCGTGCTGGAGGAGCTATGAGAGGTATCAGGTTCGACTTACTCTTTTCACACCTGAGGACACTGGGTGTGAGAGTTGAAGATGGCTTGCTCAATGTCAGAGAGAACAGGACTGTGACAGAGACACAGAACTCAGGTGTCCAGCTCCTGGTGTCATGCTCTTGTCTACATTCTGCAGTTGCACTGTGTCACTAATTTTCAGGAGAAAAGATGAATTAAAACACACACACACACACACACACACACACACACACACACACCCTCTACACTCTGGCCAGTCTAAACTACTTTTCAAACATAAAGGCATCTGCTTTTTAGACATATACTTGACCTCAAAAAGGCAGTTCCCGAAGTAGAATATTTTGCACACTGAAGAAATAAATGTACCTCAGGATGGCTTCGTCTCCATTAGAAGAGCATTGCTTCTCAAACTGTTGAACAAAGAGTGACTTTTGTTTCTTTTGGTGACACAAAAGCATTCCAAAATTTAGATTCTAGAGTCAGAACATGAGGTTGGAAAAAATGTT